>JAOXXN010000252.1:9256464-9293734 GCA_026770055.1 Myrmophylax atrothorax
CCACTACCATCAGCCCTGGCTTCCTACCATCAGTTAAGTCTGGGTTTTCTTTTCGTTTGCTTCTCTTAAATACCCCTCTCCCCATTTGGAAATATTTGGCAGTTCACGTGGACTTCCAAAACACCCACTTTCTACTTTGCTTAGTTACCCCCCCCCGCACCAACTTTATCTGTAGAGTTATTTCCTTCCCAGCCTGTCAGTGGACTCTGAGCGTAATGTTGCTTTTCCCCTTGCTCTGAGCTACAAAGTTTTTGAGCAGTTTTGAAACAAAGCTATAGGAAAAACAGAGAGGGAGAGAGATCTGGAAATGGAAACCTCAGTGAGTCTGTTTCGGCACGATCAACCTGTGTTAAAAATAGACTAAAAGGAGGGCGGGGAAGCAAAATCCAGGTGCAAACTATGCAATATTTGAGATTCATGAGCGGGTGGGGGTCCTGTATAGCCAGCTGGGGTTGGACTGCACCTGGAAAAATCCAACTGATAATCATTTGGTTAGCCATGGGAGGGGGGAAGTTCAGGGCACTTGATGAAACTATTGATGCTTCAAAGTAAGATGCCTTTTTTTTTTTCTCTCCTCCTAAAAAGATTAACCCGTTCTTGGACTGAGAGGAACCTGTGATTGTATACTAATGCTTGCTGTTTGCCTGTTTCTCAGCTTGGTTAAGTTTCCAGTTGTTTTCTCCAAAGTCATTGCTCATGATGATAAACAAAGCAAAAGGTCACTTAACATATTTATATGTATTTATAATAAATAAAAGACATGAATAATCACTTTCTCTGTCCTACATGTCTCTAAAACCAGCTGGCAGTCAAAGTAAAACTCTTGCTGAAGTCAGGGAAACTGGAGATGGAAGCAGCAGTGTGAAGTTAGGAGAATGATCAGAATACTTGGAAAAAGCTTGTGGATATTCAGCTCCTTATCAGCAAGGGCTTAGTTCTTTTCTCCATTTTTTTATGAAATGTGAGCACACACACAAAAATGCTGCTTGTGTCTGACATTTAGAGTTAAGTAGAGAGATTTTGCTTGTGTATTTTGACACTTGCTGGGAAATGCTGAAAGTGGTGTTTAACTGGGGTTCTTGTGGCAGCGAGCTCAGCTCTGAGGACCCCCGTGGAAAACATGGCAGGGAAGGAAATTGCTTAAAGGCTCTGCTTATCCCTTTGGCTTGGTTTCCTGTTATAGCTACAGCTTGACCTTAAACCTATGTGTGGGGCTTGAGCCACTTAATATCATGACAAAACTAATAATCTCTTGCCAATATTGATTGTGTTTGTACAAGTTACAAAGTGAGTCCCGTGCTGGCTGAGTTCTTGGTGTTGCTTGTGTTGGTTTACTTTGGTCCTCTGGTTTATGGTGTTCAATGCTTTGGTGCCTTGTATGTTTCGCCAGTCATTATATAATAATAATAATAATAATTGAGCTGCATTCAATGCTTTCTGTTTGGATTGAAATACCCACCCAATGCCAGAGCAACCACGTAAACTGGTACAGTCGCAGCCTCGGGGGCTCGAGCTGTCCGTGGCCATTTGTGTTAAGAGTGGGGTGTAACTATTTAGGGTTATTAAACCAATTTCCATGCCTGTCGCTAGTGTTATGCTAATTTGAAAAGGACTGCCATCCTTCTAAAGCTGCTTGTCCATGGCACTTAATTTTAATTAATACATTTCCAAAAGGCTTTTTGTGTTTGGAGAACGAAGTGTGTGATTAAGCCTCATTCATAAAGACATATGTTTAAAACTGGTTCCTGCTCATTTCCATTTTTATATCTCCATTTCTTCTCTTTTTCTCTCTCTTTTTAATTACAGAATAGTTTTACAGAACAGTTTGTCTCTTGTACCTTTTGCCATAAAACAAAATTTTGAAAATACTCTTTCAAGCGAAAGCCGAACAAAACCACTACTGAAGCAAAAATGACTGGAAACTGCAGATCAGCAAAGGTCATTTAAAATTTTGCAGACTTGAGTTGTTGCTAGATAAAAATTTTTTTAAAAAAACCCATCAGTAAAACAGTCATGATTTTTAAGTACATGTACGTTGCTTCTGGTTAAAATCAGAGAAGATCAAGCAGTTAAGAATATTTAAATGGAGACTAATTTAACCATTCATTTT
This sequence comes from Myrmophylax atrothorax, assembly GCA_026770055.1. Taxonomy (NCBI): domain Eukaryota; kingdom Metazoa; phylum Chordata; class Aves; order Passeriformes; family Thamnophilidae; genus Myrmophylax; species Myrmophylax atrothorax. Next base: position 9,258,575 of record JAOXXN010000252.1, read on the forward strand.
CCACTAAAACTAAAATAGTTGGAGAATAAAGTATTTAATAGCTTAATATTTAATCTGAGTTTGCTTTGGTTAAAGATTTAATACTACTAATAATAGAATTTATGATTGCTTCTTTCTCAAATAATTATGGTCCAAAAAAAGCAGCTCACGAATTTTCAGAGCCTAAAAAAAGGCTTTATAATCTTAGAGATAAGCTATTTTTGGAATGACATGTTTTAGTACAGTGATTGTTTTAAATCTCTTCTTTTAATTTACATCAGTAAAAACTTGCTCATACTATCACATCTACCTATAATCCTAAAAAATCCACCTTCGGAGAGTCCTTGAAATATTCAGAAGCCTCTTTGAGAGCCCTCTTGAAATCCAACAATCTCAGGAGGCTAAATATGGAATTTCAAATACAGAAGATAAAACCTACACAAAAAAAACCCAACAAAACAAAACAAAACAAAAAAAAAACCAAGAGAAATTGACTGGAAAAATAGCAAGATTGAGTATCTAAGCGCTGATAAAAGGCCAGGTATTAAAAACAAGGGTAGAATTTGTCAAAGCAATGCTAGAGGAACTTGTAAATCGTTATTACAATTGACCTTAAAGTACAGCATTTTAATTCAAAAGGAAAAAGATTAATCATAAGTTTTTCTGCAATGAAATATTAAACAAAAACAAAGTTGACTAACTTCTCAGTTAATCTGAAAGTTCAGTCCTGTGAGTTGCTTCTCTCCACCATGGGCTTGCAGGGTTTTAACTCATACACAGGCGAAGCCCAGACTGAGCTCTCTGCATTTCCTGTGACAGGAAGGCATCTATTCCGAGGTGATTTACACTGAGCTGCTGCTAAAACTGCCTCCAAGTAATGCCTAATACCGCTGGAAAGATGATTTTGTTGGGAGGGGATAAACGAGCATCTGACTGTTGCATTTGTGTGTGAAGCATCGGTGCTGACCTTGCAGATGTGCGTGGTTTTCCTGAGGATGAGGTCCTGCAACTTGTCATTTGTTTTTCCCCTTCTCTGGCATATGAGAAACAAATCAACTTATTTTGTGTACCATGTAAGGTTTTAATTATCTGCTTCCATTAGGTGTTTCAGAGAATATAAAGGGAGGACCTCAAAAAACCTGAAGATCTTTCTTTTCCTGCTCAAATATTCTTATTATGATGCTTTTTTTCTCCAAGGCAGATTTATTGTGTATGCTCAGATGGAACTGAAGTACAGATTATGTGTTCTAATGTACTTGCTATCCTGATATGTTCATAATTTGAAGAAAACATAATGCCAACTTTTAATTAAATATAATATATTGTTTTCTAACATCACCTAGTTTTTCTTTGAACTTCAAGACTGTTCAGCATGAGGTGTCATAAAGAGCAAATGCTGCCCCACTGTCTGTAGCCTTTCTAAGTTGTGTAATTCTGGTCACTAACCAAAGCAAAGGCTTTATTAACCAATATATTTAACAGGGAACTTATTTTACTAACAGGGCATTGGAAAGTGCTGTCAGCTTGCATGCATCAGTCAAGATTTAACATTAGAAGTCTTGAGCCTGCAAGGTAAAATGTTGTTGAACCAAATACAGGGAAGCAACAGGTTTGAAGATGGAGGGCCCAGAAGGCAGCTGTCCTCTTCAGATACCAGCCAAAAGTGAAAGCAGTTGGAGTTCCTGGAAGGAAGCCGTGAGAATCATGCAGCTTTCCTTGTCCTTTGATCCGTTTCACTGATTTTCTGACACACTGTCACAGTTTCTGAATATTGCTGCATGCTGAGCTTGTTTCCAAGACTTTGGGAAGTGATTGCTCATTGTTCTCAGATCACTTTTTGGTATTGTTCTTTACATACACATTTCTGTAATTTCTATTTCAAAAGAGCAGTTGACATTTTACAAGGGCAAAATGATCATAGGGTCCAATCCTGCTGCTGTTTTACTAATTGGCAGCATTTCTGGTGATGTTGGTGACAGCGAGGAGGGGCCTGATGCTCCGTGGTGGTTTCTGAACCCAACATAAAGCTGCCTTTAAGAGGCTCCAGAGGCCCAGAATAATGTGTACAAGCTTTATCCCCTTACTGTATTAGCCTTGTAGCATGTGTAAAGCACAGGGTACAGTGGATAAAGACTTCACTTAAAAACTCTCCTGGTTCTTCATCCCAAATCTGTTCATTGCAGCTCAGTGAGAGTCGCAGTGCAATGCTGAGTCCTTGCACACAGCAGGTTTCCAGCCCACTTTGCAACAGCTGGAATTATTTAGCTTACAGTTAGGTGAGCAAAACCAAGCATTCCATGCCATGCTGCACTTCCATACTGTATTTTCAAGGGTGTTGCTTGGATGGACTCTTGGAAATAAGAGGTCGAACTCTGTGACATCCCTGAAATCTCTTTTACCTGCACTTGTCACCTGCCATGTGGATTATCAGCAGAGAAATCATTGCCCTGATCTCAATAGGTGAAAATGCTTCTAAAGAACACTAGAACACACCGTCCAATGTTTTCAATTTTCAAAATGGCTTTTATTTTGTTATCTGTCATTTGATAGAATTTTGATTAGTATTGCACAGTAGAAAAGTTGGGGTTTTTTGTTTTCAGTAATCCTGATTAAGGCTAGAAAAGACTCTTGATTACAGTAATTTTAATAATGTAAATTTGTTTGTGATATGTCTTTAGTCTTTAATCCCCTTTGGCATTCCATTCAAAGGGAGATGAAAAATTCAGGGATTTATAACATTCAAATCAGTCATTCCGTGAATGTTTCTCAGGCAGTTTTTCTTCTACCTGAAATAAAAAATACCTAATGGGTATGTAACATATTTTGTGATCAAATTCGAAATACATTTGCATGGGGTTTTTTGGAAAACTTGTTTTTTCCCCTGTGGAAAAATAGCTTAATGATGAGCATTTTCTCTTTACAATAATATATTTTAAATCTTTGCCTTTCATATGTTCTGAAGTATGATTTCCATAATGAACTTTATATAATATTTGCATAGTCAAAATTCATATTAATTATTATTCCTATTTGTATTAATAAATATATGCAATTTTTAAATTATTGGGTTTTTTAAATAGTCTAATTTTTGCTTAACAATAGTAAAACTTGAGCTAATGTTTATTCCTGAAATACTAAACAGTTTTGAGCATAACCGTGGTACTTATTTAAAGCCAGATAGACTAATCTTAAGTATGAGCATAAAAATAAACTAATTTATAGGGATATTTAGCCAAGCTGTTTTGGGGGAAATAAAGGGGTTTTTTTTTTACTGTATTTAAGGCAGGGAAATTTGCAGAACAAAGACTTGGAGAAGAAACCACAAGTACTTAAAGTCCTACACCAAGGAGAAGGAGAGCAGGCTGGTTTTCAAACTCCTTGCCCTAGTGAAACAGTTAATATACATATATATTTAATTATTTAACAGCTTATTTTAATTTTTAAGTCTTTCATGCCATCAGTGATTCATGTTCATTAAAATTTGCTTTGTTAATGCCACTTGTATTTGTTTAATTTCTCTTTCCCCATGCTAACACTAATGTGTGTGTGTTTGCATAAATCACTATGAAATTGTACTACGAATATAACCCAACCTTCCTCAGCTACCAATGGGGAAAAAAGCTGTCTGCTCTTTTGCCTTAAGTATTTCAAAGGGAAAAACATGGCTGAGCAAAAAACCATCACCCCAGTTTTTCCTCCAAGCCCACTTTTGTCTAAAGTAATGAGGCCATAGTCAGTTGGCTCCAAAGAGCGTCGTGATTTAGTGTGACGTACAGTGAATCATTGCAGATCCATTCGGACTGCATTCGTTATTTTAATGAGACAGAGGCAAATCTGGGGTTTGGCCGCAAACCTTAAGATGCATCATAATGTGAAATGGTTGTTGATTGCCACAAGGCAACTGACATTATAGATTTTTATCGCCATCATTATGTGCTTTAAAACTCGCCACATCCCGAGATATTTAGCCCCTTCCCTTTCCCTCTGCAAATGACAGGGAAGCCACAACGCTGACATTTAAAAGCGAAGAGCTCATCTCTTTAATTTCTGTGCTTATTAAAACCTTACGTTGCATCCTCTGGTCTGCACTTTTTTTTAATTCACGCTTTCCCAGAGGAGTAGGAAACCCCCACCCAAAAAAGGTCACATTCAGCTGGGCGACAGCAGTACTAGGGCCCCACCAGCCTTTGCTTGATGCAGTATAAGAAATGACAATAAGGCAGGCAAATCTGTGCCCAAACAGTAATCACAGTAATGGTGTTCATCAGAATTTACTAGTGCTGAACTTTTCCATAGTCTGGAGTAATGTTTCCTCTTCCGTGCTACCAGTAAGGAATTTATCGTGCTTGTATTTGCCTTCAAGCAAAGGGCACTCAATTGATTACTGAAGAAAAAAGCTTTCAAAATGGGGTTATGTTGACAAATGTGGTTCTGTTTGTGGGCATGTTTATCAGTGTAAAATGCACATCCACATGCATATGTTGATGCATATGTGTGGTGTCTTCACATATAGTGCACCTGTGCCCATGTCCATGCATGAATGAGTGTTTCTGTAGTTTATTTACATTATGTGTCTTTTTTCCATTGTTTTTTGGTGTCTTTATTGGCCTGACTTTATTATATTTTCAGTAAACTTTGTACAATATTGTTTGACTGTAGCACAGAAAGCGTCACTGCATGAAAACCCCTAGTCTCCTGCAAAATAGCTTTGACCTGTTCGAGCCAACAAACCCATGAAAAATATTTTTCATCATTTTATTTTACCCTTAATAAAAAGAAGTGGTATTGTGGGACAGGACGTGGTGCTGGTTTCCCGTTCTGCCATCGGCATCTCTGCAGTAGGAACGACAGAGACCCGACATATCTTTGCTTTTCCTGGTTTCCAAACACATCCATCCTATTTCTATTGATTTGCTAAAACTAAATCTCCTGTCTTGCGCTCTTCACACGGATGTCATGAAGAAATCCTTATGCCTTCCATTTGAGAATTGCATTACTTTAAGTATTTTTTATCTCCTGGCAGCTTCAGTATAAAGCAAACTCTGCAGCTGACAGCCATAGTGGGTGCGCTCAGTGTTTACAGCAGAACTGAGGCTGTAGGGGAAAAAGATGAAAATCTCTTGCAAAATGTTAAAATGGCTGCTGACTTGGAGGCCTCTGGCTCAGTTTTACATTCTTTCCAATGTCCAAGAAAATACAATTTTATTTCTAACAAGTTTTCTCCCCTTGGCTTTTTTCCTCTTGTGCCGCAGTCGGTTTCCTGGAAGATTTGAGGACAGAAAACACTTTAGTTACAGGAGCTCTATTACTCCTAACAGTCCTTCTTGCAATTGGATGTGGCACTGTATAGAATAATCTTGATACTGTGAGTTTGCACAACATAGACGAGCTTCTTCCTCTCTGACTTGACTCCTCTTTCCAGTATTTGCTTGTAGCAGTTCACAAATACCCTTTTTGAGATGGGTAAGCAACGCACAGAGAGCATCTCTTCCCAAATGTTTCTCTCTGTTTGGGAACCATTTTATATTTTATTTCATCAAAAGAGAAACCAAAATCCCTAGTCAGGCAAGAGCTTTTCCTTTTCTTTTTGCTTTCTACTGCTTGTTGAAGTTCTCATCCTTGCAAATTCTCTCCCCCCTAAATGCTTCTGCCCTCAGTCAGATTCTGAACCAGGTTTCAAACAGACTAGTTCCTATATAAATATGTGAGGAATTAATTCTTGACCGTGTTGAGTGTGCATGTCTGAAGATATTTACTTTGGTTTAGGTTTAGAGTTAAATCAAATTTGGAAGCGGCATCTGATCATTTCAGTGAAATTCTGTTGCCTTTGACTTCCTTCTGCAGTTGCCTTGCCCTGAGGCACAGAAAAGATCAAGGCATTTGCCCATGGACACACACTGACTGCAGTGGCTCACTGGATTTGAATTCAGATGATCTTAGTTTCCTGCTTTCTGAACTAAGATGCACATTACTCTGCCTCCCCGGCAGCATCCGCGCTGACATTTTCTCTCTCTCTCTCCTCATGCTCCGGGTCCCTGCAAAGATCGAGCCTCTATTGTGGCAGTGGTGTCACCCAAGTCACCTCCTGGTTTCTTCTGGAGCAGTGACAGCCAATGGAAAAGGAGGTGTAGCTACATCTTGGCTATTTACTAAGTCTCCTGCTGCTACAATAGCCCGAGGCCACTTGAACCTACCCTGGGGACCAGCCAGTCCCCAGCTGCTCTGGAGTGGAGGAGCATAAAGGTGGCTTCAAGCCATCTTTGTTCTCCAATCCTCGTCTTGTGCTGAGCGTGGTCAAGTCACAGGGGAGAATCTGGGCCAGGGTTTATGAAATGCTTTGCTACAGTAACATGCCCTCGCTGCCAGATGCAGCTTTCTGGTTCTCTGAGCTTCTGTCTCCTGCCCTTCGCTTCCTGCCCTGCAAAGGGGAGGCGGCGAAGGCTCCAGCCAGGATCTTGGCTCTGTGAAAGCACCATTCTGTAACATGAAGTGTCATCACAGCACTATCCTTTGCTGCTTTCCCTGTGTCTCTGTCACTGTTTGAGCCACAGGCTCCTGCCTTAGAGTCCTGCACAAAGCTGGTAGCCCCAGGAAGGGAGTGGGACTGATATGGGAGGAGGAGGTGCTATCACTGGCTGGATAACTCCTATTTTTATTTTTGTAAGGAAAGTGGGCACTTCTAACAGGGATTTTTTTTTATTTGTATAGTCACATTCCTAGTTGGCCTCTGGTTTGGAAGCAGCTCCAGTTTGTTCTTGCTCAACCTGAGGTGATTATACTTACACACCTGCAATTCCCCTTCCAGTCTGACACTCAGCTTTTGGGTTTCATGCCATGAAGTTAGTCCATTTCTGATACTAATTTCAGACCAGTATCACTCTCCTAACTTCAGAGATTATTCTCATTTTCAAATTAAACAAGTGCCAGCCTCATGAAATTCACTTTTTATGATCAATATTATTCTGGGCAGTTGAATTCTGGCACTTCATTTCTATTCCCTGTCCCCTCACGTGATTTCCTGTGTACCACCCAACACACACACACATATCTGCTGGTTGAAACACTCTTAATGTCTAGTTTTAGAAGTCTGGAATGAAAGAACTATTTTCACCTACCCAATGGCATTTATGGAACTGACATGGTGAGTTCTCTGGTTAAAAGGAGACAACCCAAGTGACCAGGTTAGGGTATTGAAAAGATATTTTATTCAACCCGGATGAAAAGGTGTGCCTCTGCTCATTCACACAGGAGTGTAATCCCCATCAGGTCCTGCAACAGGAGCAACACTTGTCTTTTTCACTTTAATATAATGTAAAAACTTCCAAAAGCTCCTCCAAGGGTCTGCAGGTTGGGTTTTTGTTGGGACTTGGCCTGCACAAAGTGGCTCATCCTGGTAGTGATGTGAGGGGTATCTGCTCAGACAGAAATGCCCCAGAACAACTCCCATCATGGCCAACACTGATATTTTTTCGTCACAAATCTTCTGATGACTCTCTAATGACTTTCGGTCGGTTTGCCACCCTGACCTATGATTCATTCACCACATTATCCCAGCTGCTGGCCTGAAACACTCTCTTTGAGTTAGAACTGAAGTTTATTCTGATCTTGATTTCCATTCAGATGTAGTTTTATACAGAGTTTGGGGTTTCATCTGGTCCAGCTGTTAAAATTCAGGATCAGTATACCACAGATGTGGAGACATGAGATGGTGGACTTTAACTAAAATATGAAAACCACAAACCCAATGTGGTCATTAATTCTGAGATAAAAATATTAATAACTTAGGGTGGACTGGAAAAGCTCAGTTCACATAAACTTGGCCAGCACAATTCAGCAGTTTTGACTTCTAGTATCTGTCTAAATAGTCCTGGACAGGGCAGACAGAGTGTCTTAATTCATTTAGGAGTTGAGAAGTGGAAATTACATGTCTTTCCTCTTCATTTTCTCTGTGAAAATCTTTTAACTAATTTATGGAGTAGTTAATCTGGTTTTGCACGCGTGTGGGTAAATGAGCATGTCGTGTGTCTTCATGTGCAGGAGAAAAAATTATTTCCTGATGGCAAGATAATGGAAACATATTGGGGGTGAGAGAAGGGTTTCATTAGAAAAGCACAGCTTCATGAATACGATCCTTGCATATGAATCATGACTCATCTGCTTCAGAATGAAAAAAACCCAAAACACTGGGAGTCAGATTATTGTACCTAACTCAACATCTAAAAGTCAGACAACTAATTAAGCCTGGGCTGTCTCCATCCTGAGGAATAATAGATAACAGCTTCCCAAGGGTAATTCATGTCACTGTAGAATAGGTGGACAAGTCGCCTTCTGGGGATGCTTATCTCTTGACATTGACTGCAGAAGCTACACAGATAGCTTAGAATAGATGCCTGGTTTTCAGACACAGGAATACAGCAAGAGAAACCCCTGCCTTACAGTCTAGTGCTAGAATTAGGACTTAAAATGAGAGCTTAAAAGGTCACTGTTTCCTAGCAGTTAGAATAACCTGGCCCAAATAAGAAGCAGTAGCCAGAATAACCCAAGTCACTGGGAAATTAAAAGCAGCTTTCATTAAAGCTGTCAAGGGAAAGTGTTTATATCTGTGGGAAGCATATCTGGTCACTAAATAATATGGGATGATTACAATGAAAGAGGTAAATTAATAGAGGGACATGGAGTAAATAATGCTGACACATTTCAGAGTTAAGCACCGAATGCTGAAGGTTGTGGACAGTGTCTGCTTTCAGGATATGTAATGTTAACCCAGATCAGAGACTCTCTCAGAGGCCTATTGGAAAGACCTATTGAGTCATGGAATCGTGGAATAGTTTTGGTTGGAAAAGCCCTCCAAGATCATCAAGTCCAAGCAGTGCCAAGCCCACCATTAAACCATGTCCCCAGGTGCCACATCCACGTGTCTTTTAAATCCTGCCAAGGACTGCCCTGGGCAGCCTGTTCCAGTGCTGGACAACCCTTTTGGTGAGGAAAGTTTTCATACTTTCCGATCTAAACCTCCTCTGACACAACTTGAGCCTGTTTCCTCTTCTTTTTCACTTGTTACTTGGGAGAAGAGACTGACCTCCAGGCAAAATGAATTTATCACAAGATCTTTGAGTGAGGTCAAATTTGTACTTCTCTGTTGCCCAGGAGCTGGGCAACATCATGGTGATGTTATTTGCTGTAAGAAGATGATTCTCAGACACACTGCAAAAATGAGCCAGACTGAACCTAGTGAAAAGTCCCAATTCCACACTGGAAAAAGCACTGCACATCCAAGATGGCATTTTACACCTGAGAACACAGTAAATAGTAATGCATTTCTGAAATACATAGTATGGCACTGCATGGTACACTTCCATCTGACTAATGCCATGTGAAAGTGGCCTGATGCGGTTTGTTATTTGTCCTGATATATTCTGGAGCTTCTGTGAACAAATATTAAGGGGGCTGTGAAGCTGTCACACTTTGTAAAGGCTACTTAAAGGTTGTAGATTTAGTAGCTACAATTCTAAAATGCAATTGTGCTTTTAAAGCTTTTCTTTTCCCTGGGTGGAGCTTTCACAGACACCCAGAAGGTTTTATAACTGATGTCCATAACTCTTCCATGGTTAAAGTAGGGCAGCAGAGAGGGCACCAAACCACAGCTGCACAGTGATTTACTATCAAGGTTTAACAACAGTATTCCATACATATCTACCAGAAAATACTCTTAATTTGCCCTCAAACACGGCAATTCTGCCATCCAAGATATCCACAAATTCTGAAATTCAGTGATGGAGCGAGGATGGAGAGAGTCATCGCATTTAACCCGTGACTGCCACATTTTTCATCCCTACAAGGACATTAGACACAATAAAATGAGTCCTGGTGGAAGTGTGTGTCTCCCTGAAGTGGGCAAATGATAGGTTAAGAGAAAGCAAATGAAAGGTAAGATTAATAGCATTTATCATGGCAGATAGACTAGCAGTTTGCTAATTAAAGATGTTAGAACATAGAAGCAGCCAAGGATCAGTGGCTTTTAATGAGGATGTTGTAGGGTGATTTAGGTCTAATTTTCTGCTTAATAAGGCTGGTTTAAAAAGTAATTTTGTTGGGATGTGACTCTCCTAAACCTGTTCATTATCAGTGATGGGACTTCACTTCAACACTCCAGGAAATGTTGTGTTTAATTAATATTGTGTCGGCAAGTGGATATGCTGACAGATGAGAAAAAAATTGATGAAGAACTTTCAAGGACATTGACTTCATTACACAGCTTCATTATAGCCTGAATAACTGGCTAAATATGTCGTGGGAAAGATAATGTGCCACTTTTAACTCTTTTCTGTGTGTTGTTCCTGCAAGTAAGCAGAGTATTTCTTTAGAAGAGCCACTATTAGAAAAAAAATATATCAAGGGATGAATTCTACGACACTTTCTTATTGATGCATTCCCTTTATGATGTTGTTAACTGATGGTGGACTATGTAAAGCAAAATACAGTAGATTATTTACATTAATTCATCAACCTTTTTAGTTGGGCAGGAGATGACATTCTTCACCATTGGGTAATTTTCCACAGAGCTCCTGAGACAAGAATTGCAATTAATTTAAAATATTTTTATTCCTCTGAACAAAACAACATCCTGAAATAGAGGTATTGATTGATCAGTGTGTCAACATATATAAAGATAGATAGATGGATAGATGGATAGATTGATTGATTGATTGATTGATTGATTGATTGATTAGGCAGGAATCACTGCTCTGAGAGCTCAGGGAGACAGGTCCTGAATGGCACGTAAGCCAGGAATGCTTTTAGTATCTACCATGCAAAAAATGGAGTACCTGGGAGGGATCTCAAACTTATCTCTTCCTCTCAGCTCAGAGTTGCTACACAGGAATTACTCCCCACCGAGGAACACCAGTTTTAGGTCTGACTTAGGTGATGGTGTATTTGGATGCTGAACTGGTATCTGCTGCTTTTGCAGCATCCTTTAACTCTTTAATGATTTTCCTTGCAAACAGGCTCATCTTTCCCCTGGCTAAGGTTAAGCTACAAGAAAATCACCCTATGAAATAATCCAAAAAAAGAGGCTCTACCAATTCAATTATTTTTGGCCACTGTAGTAGTTCTCCCTTGTTTGCAGACCACCCTTTTCCACCTCACAACCTTCAACCAGAAAACAAAGCAGAGATCATCTGTTTCAGAGCAGATGATGTGACCCAAGTGTGACCTCAGACACTTTCGGTTGGGGTCCTCTGGTATGTCTTATAAGACTTTTTGCAGGGTGAAAAAGAAACTTCAAGTCTGATCATTTAAAGAAGAGGGGTTGGGAAAGAAAAAGCAAAGTACTGAGCACGGGATCTGGAGCATTGTTTAACTGGGGGATATAGAAAAACATCCTAAAGGTCTCTTACAAGCTTCCTGGAGACAAACAGGTTGAGCAGCAAACCACTGGCCTTTCCTGGGTTTCAGTTGCCTTTCCTTTGAGAAATATGACTGTATAAGGAATAGAAGGAAGAACAACAAGGATCAACCTTTGAGGCTGAAAGCAGCAGAAGAAAAAAATGTTTTCAATCTTAATCATTAAGGCTATTAGCCAAGAGAAGAGGCCCAGGCAGGGGAAAGTGAAGAGGCACTGACTGGGGGTGACAGCTGGAGTTTATCTGATGCGTCAGTTCTCTTTAACACCTCCGTTTCGTGGCTGCTGTCACCTTCAGATGAGGGCTTTTACAGGATGGGATTCAGGAGAGCATTCTGCCATCTCAGCCCTGTTACACAGCAGAGAGCTTTGTCCCCATCACAGTACTTGCACTTCTATTCCTCTTTCCCACATCTGCAGGGGGACCCACACACTGGAGCGTGTCCATGTCCATGTGGCTGAGGGCACCTGAGTAACTGGGCACTCACACAACACCTCTGAGCTTTGCCCATGTGCCAGCACCCATTAATAATGACCCATTATTTTTTTACCCTCGGTAATATGAAGGTAACACTCAGCCCAAGTGTTCAAAGAAAGAGAACCAGACAGCATCCTGTCACCCCCACAAATCTGAATCCACTCCAGCACATCATGCCTACAGAAACTCGGTGAGATTCCTGGGTTTGGCAAAGAGGAAGGGACTAACCAAAGCCATCAATATCTCCCCAGGTTGGCTGTGTTGGCACATGTATAATGACCTATCTAATGGGTAATTGCAGGATTAGAACCTCAGAGTTCAAATACGGCCGAGGGACATCTGTCAGCAGAGCAAACCTCAGCCTGGCAGTGGAAGGATGCTCTGAGACAGTCACATGGAAAAGCCTGGGGGAGAGAAGGTGCCTAGGGAGTGTAACACTAGCTGAGCCTGTTAAACATGCACATCCCAAGAAAGTGGCTGTAGCTGTCTGCTTACAGACTCAGCTGGCCCATCCTGCATGTGAGTGTGGGGAGCTGGCGTGCAGAGCCCACACGTTTTGGGTACATATCACATGTGTCCCTTTTGTCTGTGCTTTTACCCCATTTCCTGGGACCTGGGACCTGAGCAAACCAAGGTGTAGCCATGGCCAAGGCAGTGGCACTAGGGACTGCAGCAGAGAGTCCCTCAGCACACCCTTTATAAATATTTAGATGAAATTTTGAAGAAAAAACGCCTTTAGAAATTTGGCTCTTTGTAGGCTATTGTATAATCTATTACAATGCACAATTATGTAATTGTCAGATATCCAAGAGTTTATATTTTGCAACATGCCAAAATCAAAAGTGTGCTCTTATTAACATCTCAAGTGTACTAAGTGTTTGGTAAATACTGGAAGATACATTTCTTGCCCCAGAGAACATGCAGTCTGAAAAATTAATATTGATTCTAGGCAAATCAATGTTTGCTTACTAAAATCATGTGCTGAATACTTTATAAGCATCCACCCAGCTGCAGGGATGTTGCAGGCTCTGTCTTCCTGCAATGAAATGCAGCCTGAGTCTGTATGGAGGGCTTCACATTTCTGTGCAGCTTGAAAATTGTGGCAATAATGTTATTTAACAACATCTCCCGTCAGTAAGAGTGAAGGTAAAAAAAATCAGACTTTTTTTCTGCAGATCCCCAATGAGTTTCTCTTAGGCAAGGCCCATGTGCATTAATACAAATCATATTTTATGTTACTCACAGGACATAGAGATAATCAGAAAGCTATCTTCATAAACAGAGGGTTATTCATAATCCCTCACATGGCATTTCAATTATCAGTCTGATGACGATGTGACATTATGGATGAGGTTGTGATTAAATTTTCTTGTGTAATGACCCTAAGTAAATCTTTGCAATTTTCATTTTGCAGAGATTTAATATAGATTGGTGGCCTGTTGTTTGGCCCCTGTTTAATCCAAAATCGCTCATTAAATTGGGACCAGTAAACATCTGATGATTGCATTTCATGGACTGAGCTATGAATTTAACATATTAAATCTACATTCCAGATGGATATAAGCATCTGTTCTCATTATGGTTATTGGTGTTAATCTGAAACCCTGACCTGTTTCTCCTAACATTACTCACATTAAATTCCATCCCAAATTCTAACATATATTGGCATGAGGGCAGAAGAGAGCTAAAATACCTTCACGTGCACATAATCTGGTGAAAGATTAACATCAGAAATTAGGGGACAAATGACATGAACTTCTTGTTCCCAGAATGTGGCTTTCATTGCTGCAGCAGGTAAAACAACTGCTTTTGTTTTCAAGCATTGGAAAAAAACCCTGAAAAAGCCCAGTAGTCAATTCTATTTGACCACATACTTGCTAATCGCCAGGCTTGAGCTGTATCCTTTACAGAGCAGCACAACCCTAATTTGTAAATCTGATTTGTCACTAAATCTCGTCAGTGTTTGACCCAACATCTTCCAAGCACTTGCCTGGCAGCAGCCGAGCTCCTCAGATCCAGAAACACTCAGCTCAAAGTCAAATTAATCGGTGACTTCCAAAGACCATTAGGAAGAAGATATGTGTTCCAGGGCTGCTGAGAGCTTCTCCACACTGAATGATTCATGTTTATTGCAGCTGGGGCATCTATTTATTAGATTGCTCGGTGTAATGGGAAATTTAAAATGACACACATTGTATTACAGGGAGGCTTAGCAAAATATTATCTCCCTGTTATTGTAAATCAAACAATTCTCAATGTCAGCTTGGATCACCTTTGCTCAGCAGAAGTTTTTTCCAGAGGGCTTGTGTAGTTCCTTAGATACATGTTTTGCTTCCTTTCAGCCAGCATTCCTCCTTCCCAAGCTGAGCAGTGAGACAGCACACCTCAGAGCTGCACACTGGGTTGGGATCCTGACTGTAATCCTGGGCTTACCTGGCTCTGCACACCGAGGTCGTGCTCATAAAGGATCAGACAATTCAGCCCCATGATAAAAAAGAGATGAGTCAGGAGGATGGGTATAGTTGTTGCCTTGAAAAGGAGGAAAACAGCCAATATTTTAATGGAGCAGAATTAGATCTGTTCTGTACACCTTGTACTAAAATGCACAAACCCCTGTTGGCACTTCATTAGCTGAAGGATTTTCCTGGGTTGCTTGGCAGGAGGGAAGGATGGATCCAACCTCTGGAAGGGTGTGAGAGGGAAAAACAGCCAGGAAAACTGTAAATACCAAAAAAGCCTGGGTGAATACTAGTAAAGCTGGGCTGAAGCCAAAAATCTGAGCTAAGCTCATCAATGGGACTTGCCATCCTGTAGCACTTTCCCTTGGTCGAGGCTCTCTTCATGCAGACCATGAGTGACTATAGCAGGAAAAAGCCTTAGGGGGAAGCCTTTGGGGGGTTCTAAGCATCAGATATTCACCTGCCACATATAAATACTGTCCCTCCAGGACAAAGGGTTGAAAAGTGTTCCAAAGGTCTGGTTATTGGTTAAGAAATGAGATGCTGGGCAGTCTGTAAAATTTCCCTGTGATTTTAACAGGTTGAAAAGTGCAGAAACACAAATGTATCGTTTCTAATATGAATGGAAGTGTGTACATAAAACAAGGTGGAAGGAGACTTAAATAAGTACTAGGTATTAGAGTGCATCATCCACACATAGAAAACTCTGGTGCAGAATTCTGCACCCATTTGGTAATGGGAAAAAATTCTGATCTCTGAAATACCATCTCAAAAAACACAGAAAGGAAGTGGGGGGAAAGAACTGCAGTGACCAGTGGGGGAAAATACCCACTAAGGTGTGTATTCACCACCACGAGTGATTGTAACAGAAGGACAAGAAAACTCCATCCCTGTCATTAGTAATTAAGGCTGCATCACTCAGGGCAGAGCGCTCTGTGTGTGTGTGCAATTAGGCTAATTAGGACCAAAGCACTGTCTGATTGAAAGAGTTTGGTGCAGGAAAGCACACAGAGGGGCTCACCAGTGTGGCTGGATGCACTTCAATCCAAGCAGTTTGATTTGGGCTCCCTGCCCAGGTTCAGAGGTGGCCAAAAGGGTTGGTGCCACTTGCCAGCATCTGTTGGTGTTGGGATGACAGCAGTGGGGGCACAAGTGCAGTGTGAGGAGATGCTGCCTGAAATGATCAACCCAAACTCATTTTTGCTCCAGAATATTTATTTTTATATCCAGGTGTCACTGCACCAGTTTTTTGCCAGGCTGGTCTCAGGATGAGTTGGCAGCAGCTGTTTGGGTGGGTGGGCATCAAAAAGAGTCACTAGCTGAGCAGCTTGGGGGAGGGGGAAGTAGGCAGGGAGAGGGGCCCTGGAGGAGCTGCTCTGGCAGAGGGGATCACAGTCAGTGTGTGTGCACAGGCTGCCTGGGCTTGGCCACGAGATGAGGCGATGCTTGTTTGGGTCATTCTAGTGAAGGTGTCTTTGCCCATGGCAGGGGGTTGGAACTAAATGAGAACTGAGGTTAATTCCAACCTGACCCATCCTGTGATTCTTATGATTCCATGATACAGTTCTATCTGCTGGTTGCAGGCCATGGGCACAGCACTGGGTGTGTGCAGCAGACACACAGTAGTAGATTTCTCTCATCACCAAGAGACTTCCACAGCCCAACTGTGAAACAAGTGGACCTAGAGATCTCGTGGACCTCAAGAAAGAATTAAAAAAACCCTCCTCAGGAACAGATTGACACCTTTTCAAGCAGAGAAAGACACTCTCTATGACAAGGAGAGCAATTCATCCCAGCCTCCAAAATAAGGATTTTTAAGGGGGGGTAATGCTGAATGCTGATTCGGGGGAGCTACACTGTAGCTTCCAGCACAGCGGCCCAAAGCTTTTAATTGCTTGTTAACTACCATTGTGGCACACAAGTTAGCAAAGCTGAAGCCGTGTGACATCAATCACATGTCTCAGCCCAGTAAATCTCCTCCCGCAGTGACAGCTTTGCAGACAGCAGCGAGTGAGAGCGGCCGATGCACAGACCTGTACGTACAACTGCCGCCTGCAAAGCAGTGACAGATCTGGTGAGACCAAAACACTTGGCACTCTGCTAATGTCTGTCATTACTGTGATTGATACAGCCCCTCTATCACACTCTGCAGTTGTCTACGCTCGCAAAGCTTTATTAAATTATTGTGTCTCCCAACTGTTATCCGGAATCAGTACAAGGAAATGACCAAGAGCAGTCAGGGACAACTTGAGGTTTTTCAGCTCTGAAGACCTGGGGAAGTGAAAGGGGCGAGAGATGAGGGTTTGTGACTTTTCTTTAGCAAAAAACCTGGGGACAGAGTTATCTTCATGTTTGAGGACAGGAGGTGACACTGTCCCCAAGCTGAGTAGTGGAGGGGTTGCACCTGATAAAAGAAACAGGTTATTCTATCACTCAGTGCTTGGCAGGACCAAGGGACTTTGTGCTTCCTTCAATGTATCATAATTATCAAGGTTGAAGGATTTATTTTTGTGAGCCCTGGTGCTCTTGGGGCTGGGGTTATCTTAATGACTCTCTTGCCAGTGTTCCCCTTGACCTACCTTCAGTGTGAGCCCCAGGAACAGGTGCCATTACAATATATTCCGCCCCACTGAAAGTCCTGTCTTCATGGAGGCTTTAGGAGGAAGAATATTCAGATATATTGTTTCTATAAATCCCCTGATATTATCTTTTATCGGTAGTAATAAATGTCCATATTAATTAACTTAATGGTTTTAACTGCAGTAATGACTTTGTATTAAACGAGTGCGCTTTCATGTCCCACATAAAAGCTGCAATAATAAAACTCATCTACAGTATTTTTTTCAACTTCTATTGTGCTGAAACAAAGCAAACCCATTGCTGGAATATTCCAGCCACCAAGGCCAGCAGATGAATCAATCTTGGTGTAAATCATATCCATTTTACAATGGAAGTATATTCAAATTTGGAAAGTTTTGAGCCTTTAGAACAGAAACAAAATGGGGCAATAATTTTTCTTTTTTTTCCCCTGTATTTTGCTAATAAACAAGTGAATCTGGTTTTCAGTCTTTAATCTGTTGCTGTGAACATTCTGGGTGTTCCCATAAATATTTGAGAAAAATTCATGGGTTTTTGCAATCATTTTGAAATATGTGTCAATGCCAGAGGAGGTGTTGGCCACCAGGAAGGGAGCAGGAAATACTGTGTACTTGTGAAAGCAGCAAGAGAATATCAAAGAAATGCTTCAAATTTTCATTTGCATTCTCCAGGCTGAAGTTTCATTACATTATCTGTGAACTCATGCAACTGGAAAGGTGGAAAATGGTGATTATCAGTAGCCAGGGCAGTGGTGAAGGAAAAAAGAGCTTATCTCCATAAATTGACATCTGTGAATGGTTTTTCTTGGTTTTACCAGGGCTATGTCTGAGCCAATTTAGTCACTGGTTTTGCTGTGGATTTAAATCAGCATGATTGTCTTCACCATCTGCGTGAACTGGCCCCATTTTGTAACTGACTGTTACCAGTGCTGTTACCAGCTCCAAGACACGTGGGCAGATGTGTTTGTTTAGGGCTCCTAAGCCCTCCTGAGAACACCAGAGAGCCATCCTGACATCCCAACACTGCCTACACAATTTCTTTCAAGCAATCCTTTTCCTGTTTCTGAAATTGCAGATAAAACTTCTAAATTAGAGCATCTTAACACATGGAAAGTGCTGCTTTTTGGACCTCTTCCTCTGGTGCTCATCCATCCACAGGGATGTTCTTCATGTCTGAGTTGCACTGGAGGATGACTCAGGCTGTGTGCAGGATGGAATTTGCACTGTAACTGCAATGAATATTTGCAAATTAAATTTCTTCCTCTAATCTGCTTTGTGTTTCCTAACAAAAGTCCATTGCTAGCTGGTTAAAACAGAAGTGGAAGCCAAACTCTCAGCCAGAGCACAGTGAAAGCTTTCTAGTCTGGTCCATAACCCGAAATTTTCAATGCAAATGAATCTCTAAAGCCTCTTCCAAGAAGAAATTGCTAGATTGAATTTGCCCTCACAAACGTGAAGTGAATTGAGAGGCAGCAGCCAGCCATTTGCATGGCCACCAAAATTCAGATCCTGTCCTCTGCCCTCACCACTAAGCCAAGCTGCTCTCCATGTCATGGACTTCCTCCTGGAATTTAGCCTTAGAAAGTCCTAATCATTGTGTGTAGGGAGGATACTTGCCAACGAGTTCATGGTACAGCAGGTAGTGAGCATTTCTAGGCTGGTTAAGATGGTTCTGAGGATTTCTAAGAAGCTTCAAGCAAATTCACATTGACTCCAGAGCATCCTCCTCAGGAAAAGGTCAGGAAAACTTAAGGCTCTTGATGACTTCTTTAGACTTTATACTTTTTGAACTCAAGGGCTGTAGCTGTGGCTGCAGCCATTTGAAAATCTAAGCCATGGTTGGGCTCTGCAAACTGGGGCAGCAGAGCTGAGCTGGGGCACATCCCCCAAAGCCAGCCCCTGGCAGGCTGTGCTGGCATGCCAGAGCCCTGCTAGATGGCTCCCTCTGGGAGTGCTGGTTATCCTGCAAGCTTTATGTAAATATTTTTAAGTGGCACATCTGTCTGAATTACCGCCGTGCCCTTCTGGATTGCTAATTGTAGGTTTTAATTCAGCTCTCATGACCAGTTTACATAAATTAGGGAGCTGGCAGTAAGCAAGCTTTGAGGAGATGGGCTGTGGATTTAGTGAGGGCTGATCTTTTTCTCTGCAATGCTTCTCCTCCCAAGCTAGTGCCTCTTCCCTTAGTCTGCATCCTTCTTGGGGGGAAACAGAGAGTAATTCAGCTCTGCTTATAGACAGGACACAATACAGTTTTGTCTTCACCCCAGTGCTGGTGTGCCCAGCTCACACCATTAGTTTAATTGACTTTAATTGGCTAAATAAAAAGAAAAGGATTTGGCATTTAATTTCTGTGCCATACCCATTTGGAAGGCATCAGAGCCAGGGCAGCTTGGCATGGCTGTCCTGGCTCACTGAGAAGAGACTCTGACTGAGATGAGCTCAGTGTGCATATTCCCCAGGCAATCCATGCTGGATCCAGGATATGCAACCAACAGGTTGTTAAATAATCAATAAAAGTCCTTCAGCCCTTTTTCAGCTGTATGGGCTACAGGGCTGCTGTGCCCAAGCCAGCACTGGCAGTGGAATAAGGCCCAACAAACTGGTTCAACACACAGCCCCATCCCCTCTGCCAAAGGGACTGGGGCTGTCCACAAAGGCTTTAAACTCACCATTTGTTTTCCTGGCTCTTGCTTGTGCTGGCAGGATTAGCAGTCCCTCATGCACACACTTGGTGTGGCAACCCTGAAATTCAATCATTTCTGTGCCCGTTTCCAGCAGCCATCAAGGCAAACCTGCCCAAATTCATTTGCTTACTGTGAGGAGGAACTGCTGCCTGCTTGGAAGCAGAAGTTTGTTCAACACAGGGGTGTGAGAGGAGAGTGGAAATACCCCTCCCTGAGCCCAAGTCTCAAATGACTGGGAACCAGACTGCACCAGGGAAGGTGTGGGTGTTGCCAGGCCCTGTGAGGTGCCACTCCTCTGGAATGGATGCAAACTGTGCTTCATCATAGCCTTCATATTGAGAAAAATAGCAAAGCCCTTTTGTTAAATGGCAGCTGAGCTCTTATACCTGAATGGGGAAAAGGCCTTTTAATATAAATTAGTGTGCAAAACACAAGCAAGGACTAGAATGCCAGGTTCAGACCAAGACATCTGCTCACGTGCCTTCCTACCAGCAACGAGCACACAGAAAGCTCATGAGCTGCAACAGCACATCAAGTTCCCAGTTTGCATCTGAGGTAGTTTAAACTTTAGCACAGATTTATCAAGCAGGTCAGCCCTCACTTTCTCCAAACTCTGGTTTTAGGACTGGAATGTCTTCAGCTGGTATGCTTATCCATGTAATCCCCTATCTTCTGTCTGAAATTAATCTAGTCAAGAGCCATTTTCCCTCTGTCACATCCTCCTGTTCTCCCAAGCAATCACGCATTTAACACAACCACTGAGACAACTGATGCAGCCCTTAAGCCATCAAAACACACAGGATTTGTCCCAAAGCCTATTACGTGTCCCTTGCTTGGATAGAAGCTGTCCTACAACTGTAGACAGGAAAGTCAAAGTTACCTTTGGCAGCATGTGCTTGAAAAACAAATTATTGCTGCCTTCAAGCAGCAGTAAACATCTATTGTCTGCTGGGGGGAAAAAACCAGTGCCTTTCCAGTAAATATGTGCATTCTGCAAGTGAATCGGAGACAGTTTTTTATTATAGTCTGCCTCTTGCTTTCTTGAATCTCTCCTTTCCTTGGATGTTTAACAGCTTAAACACGAGACTTACATAAATACCCCAAACATGTGCTAGTAGAGATTCCTCTTTCTCAGACCATTGAGCTGCACCTATGAAAATATCCATCTGCCACCTGGCATCTCCCACCATCAACACTGCAATAGTTACTGCCCTGTTAGAACCAGCTTCTCGAGAGAAACAGGAATACATGATTAAACCCCATCTATTTTAGGGGTGGATCTTCAGAAAGGTCAGTGGTCAGGCAGGAAGGGCTCAGAAATGGATTCAGATTAAATGGAGAAAAAAATACAAGAAGAACAGGCTGGAGATCTGTTGAGGTAGTCAATCTGTTGAGATACAAACATGTTTAAACTGAAATTATCTAACTAAAATAGTTGCTGCAAGTGTATTTTCGTGCTATGACTTTCAGATCTCCTAGATGGTTGAAGAGTAAGAGGAATATGGCACCTCCTTAAAAAGTATCAACTGAGAAAAGCAAAACTAAATAAGTATGTGGAATTTGGAGTGTCATTCCCTCTGTCCTGTCTGAGATGAGGTGGCAGCTCCTCAGGGCACCAAGCAATGCCTGTGTGCTTGTTTTTCCCATCTGTAAAATGCCTCCCACGAGTTGGACCTTCTAGTTTAGTGAGAACATCCTGATCCCCATCCTTGCTGCCACTCTGTGTTTTTTCACAACTCAGACTGAGCCTTAAAACCCAATATTGTCCTAAATTGCAGGAGCCAAACCCAGCACTGATGTGATGGATCTGAACAGGACTGCAGCCAGGTGAACTTTTGACCCTTTCTTCTCAAACTGTACACCGAGAATGATGAACTTCATCCATTTTGGTGACAATTCAGCTGCACTCAGGCTGGTCCAGAGCTCTTCCCACTGCTCCAAGAGGTGCTGGAGCCATCCTGCTGCCCTTTGTGTTATGAGCAGGTGCCACTGATGCTGAAGCACGACCGTGGTACATCACTGCATCCAGACTTTCCAGAACAAAAGCTTGAGGGCTTTTTTTTTGCTCTGGCTGACTGGTACTTTTTATGGAATCACCCAAGGGCCAGGTTGTAGTTCTGTAATTGTACAGGGCTGTCATCCTCATAAATATTAAACATCGCTTCCAAGTGAAACTGCAGCTCCTTTTATTGCACAAAGCGATGGATATCCCAGCTGAAACCATTCTGCTTCCTTGCTGGTGCCTGCTGAAAAGTGACTGTGGTTCAAAATATTTGTCGATGCTTTGTTGTATTGGGAGAATGCTCAGTGACAGATGGACACTCTCTTTAAAACCTCAACGTATGCAAATCTCCATACAAAAGAGCCCAGGATGTTTTTAATATCGCACACTTTGCCTCAGGACATGTTTTTAAATCCCCACTTACCAAGGGGCCTGGCTTTTTATCAGTCAAACGCCTTAAGCACTATGTCAATGTGGACATCTGGCCGCGTGTTTCAAAAATTTTTTATTTGCTAAAATATTTAGTGATGTGACAGGGGTTTTAACTGGGGACATCAGGTCTAATGGCATATGTTTCAACCCAACTTCTCAGAGAGGAAAAATTAATGAGGTAGTTGTCTGGGGCAGTTTAGCATTTGGTGTGTAGTAAGCCAAAAAAATTGGAAGATCCAAGACCAGAACCAGCCATTATTCCTGCCTAGTTTAGGGGTGTAAGAAACTGGGGTTAAATACACTAAAATAGCTCATTGGGGTTATTCTGATGCCTCTCCATCACTTGGGCATGCAAGAGAAATTCTCCTAAGGGTGTGTGTGGGCTTTAAGAGCTTCTTCCTCCTTTTCAGGTAGAGGGTGGCCAAGGAAATTGGTTTAAACTGTTCCAACATGGGAGCCTAAGCATCAGTGACAAAGGGTTTGGAACTGGTGGGAGTGGCTGGGAGATGATTACCAAGGAGTAAATGAATGAAAAATAACAGACAGAAAGGTGCCATGAGTCTTTCAGGTTTCTTTCAAACCTTTTACATTTAACACTAAGCTACTCAGCAGTGACAATTCCCACCCAACACCATCTGGAGAGAGTCTCCAAACTTCTCGCAGGTTTTGTTGCTCCATCAGCACCCAGATCATGAAAAGCAATCATAATACCAGCAGTACCAACCATCAACCTTGCTTTCATCCCAGCTATTCCTGGCAAGTACTTCTTGAGGGACATGGTCAAGCTGGGAATGGAACAGAAGGTGTTGAACAAAACCAGACCCCTACGGTCAGCAATTCCAGAGCTGTTTCCTGGAACTCCTCTGGACCAGGAAGTGCTAGTGCAACATCCATGCCTGGTACCAGAAGCCCTTTTGCTTCCAGAACAGTCATCTTTTAGCTTTAAAAATTAGCTATGCAAAAGTGGCTCCGAGAATGTGCCATGGTAGGTTTTTTAAAAGCAGGAGCCTTGGCTAATTGTTACTCTCCCACTCGAGCTGTTCTTCTCTCAATTAACACCCCTATTATTAGAAAGTTACCACATGTGAATTGAAACATGAGGCATGTTTGCCTTCTGCATGGGCAACCAGGCAGCCTGAATTGCTTTGAGAAAACCAGGCCTCTTCACCTCGGTGCTGATGCTAAATCCGAGGGTAGTCACTTAATGCTGCCATTAACCATTTTGTTGCTGTCACTTCAGGAAGAGTTGGTGTGACACTTCTGTTTGTGAAGGAGGAAATCACTGTCGGTCACATCACAGCTGTCATGTTTCGTGGTGGGGATTGAGAAATCACTTCATTGGAGGGCAAAAGTTTCCTTTTAACTTCATTGAAGGAGAAAAATCAACCAGCAGAACTAGCCCAGTGCCTGACCCTTTGTCTTGTGTGTCTGCGATACCTGTGTTTTATGTCACTGCAATATTCATGGTTACATTTGATTGACTAAGACCCCCGGGGTTTAATGGTGTTGGTGCAGCTGCAGGTATGGCAGTGTCTGCAGAGTTTCAGGTCAGTATGTTCAAATAAATGAGGCCACTTTCTCTTGAAAACAAAATCTGGCTTTTGTGCTGGCTGGTAAATGTTGCATCACTTCATTTTCTCGGGGAAAATGAATGAGAAAATAGGTTTGGCGGAAGGGCTGCAGATTACAAGGCAGTGTGATGATGTAAGGCTAATGAGCAGTGAAATCCATGAATTTCAGCTCATTTATGCAGAAAAGGCCAAACTGTGCTGAAGCCAAGCTCAATCCACATTGGTGTCCTGCCTCCAGCAGTGACCAAAACTTTGCCAAAGGTCCCACAACTCCCAAAATGCTGTGATAAAGTCAGGTCATGGGAAGCTGCTGTGAAATCTGAACACAGCACCACCAGAAATAGGTTTGCATCCTGAAGCACAAGGTTGTTCTCTCTTCCAGAGTGCTGTTTATTGCGGTCATTGAGGGGAAAAAGCTGATTTAAATGGAGTTTATTAAAACTGCTTTTACCTGGGGAGGTGCACAGTTGTTACAGTAAAGCCTAAAAGGTCTGGCAGGAGATATCTCGACCCTTGTCTGACATTTGCTGTGACTTGTAGGAGAGGGAGGGTTTCTGCAGGGATGAACTGCAGGATTGCAACTGTCTGGAGATCCAGTCCTGCTCCATGTGGTCCCTGTGGTGCTCCAGTCACTTCCTGGCTTCCCTGCCTACCACTGAGGACTTCCCAGTTCTGCATCTGCTCTTCTCTTGGACAGAGAGATTTCTATTTTACTGCTTTTCTCTTCTGGAAAGAGACAAAATGTCATGGTAAGATCCAAGGCATATCAAAAGAGTGAGACACTGTGGTAGGCACCAAGTGCTGTGCTAGATTTGCTACTTATTTTCCAAATGAGAAGGTGATACAGTTCTCCTAGAGGTGAAGCTTTTTAGCAAACCCCTAAATTACTTTATTTTTTAATAAAAAGTTCTTTTTTTCTCTAGCAAACAGGACTTTCTTTGTGTCATGTGCTTGTCTTTGCTGCATTCCTCCTGAGAGCAGTTGGTCATTCTAGTTCTATGAAGTATTAATACCCCACCACTGATATTTATGTACCCAGATCTTTTTTTTTTTTTTTACCTTTAGATGTTCAACAGCATGAATATTCTTATTTTTTATTTAAAACTAATTTGGAGTTCTCACTCTCTAAGGGGTTTCTAATCACCAAAAAGTGCCCGAGGCTAAAACTGATTGACAGGAAAACGTTGTGGCTTCTGAAAAGTAAATTGGCTATTGACAGAGCAGTATACAAAGGAAAATGCTAAATGCTTATTATTTATGAGCTATTAGGGAAAATGTTATCAGCATCTGTTTCCCACATGGGCAAAAACACCTGTCAGACATCAGGAAACTATAAAACGATGCACAGTTAATAGTTACTTTGTTTAAAAGTCATTAAAATTGAATGTCAGCTAAAACTTAGGGAAACATTATTCTTCAAAAGACTTTTAATCTTGCTGTTCAAAACCAAAACAATAAAAAAAGAAAAAAGAAAAGACCGTGCCACATTTTAATTTCTGGGAGCAGAAAGGAAGAAGACATTTGATTTGAAAAGGATGAGGGAACTTGTGGTACACAACAAACAAGGCATTAAAACAAAAAAGCAGGGGAAAAAAGGCCCAGGTTGGGTCCCTCCTGGAGCTGTGAGGCAGAGGGAGAGCAGAGCAAGGTCAGGCATTTATAGGAGGTTTCAGAGCATTAAGGAGCTGTTTGGATTTCACTTAAACCTGTAAATAGGGGAGGTCTGCCTAGCTTAGAGTTAGAGAATCACAGAACTAGACCAGATTGCTACATGAATTTCACAGTGACAGAGAAGAAGTTTAGATTCAATATTAGGAAGAAATTCTTCCCTGTGACAGTGGGCAGGCCCTGGCACAGGTTGCTCAGAGAAGCTGTGGCTGCCACATCCCTGGAAATGTTCAAGGCCAGGCTGGACAGGGCTTGGAGCAACCTGGGATAGTGGAAGGTGTTCCTGCCCAGGGCAGGGGGTGGAACTGGGTGATCTTTAAGATCCCTTCCAACACAAACCATCCTGTGATTTCTATGATCATCAGCCCCAATTCACAATTGCCATGAGTCAGGGCCAAACTCTGCTCTGCACAGGGTGGGTCACATCCAGGTTGGACTTTCTTGCTGTGTCTGCAAATGAAAAGGAAAACGGTGACCAAGATGTCTCATGTAGACAAGCCAGACCCCTTTGCCCCTTCTGCATTCCATCTGAACAGGGATTTGACTGGATTTTGATGAACTTTCCAGGCACAGGGTTGCAAAGAGCTCCAGTATGTTTATATAGGGAGTCATTTTCCTTCTAAAAATTAATATATGACTTTTCAAGGAGGTGCATTCAGGACAAAAACCTGTTCTCCATGTTTTACACAGAGCTGAGCACACCACCAGCATTTTAGCAGCAATCCTGGTAAAACCAAAGGCTTTTTTTAACACAGACTGGGATGTGTGTGACCAGCTCAGTCAGAACTTTAGCACAGGCTGTGAAATCAAACCCAGGGAGTCTTGAATGGATGTAGGGCCTGAAGGTGAAAATATGCCTAGAATGGGTTGTTCTTAGAGTCTGAGCAGGTGTAACAGCAAAATGTACCCACAGAAGCCTTAGTGGTGATTAAAAACATGGTCCATCCTCCCAAAATTGCACAAATCCCCTGCTGTTGCAAAGGAAATACATAATTCCTGTCTGCACAATTTACATTCCCATCTAGACAGGAATTTCATACCTGGAATTTTACTTTGGTAAATATCAGAAAAGTATAGATGATCTTTGTAACAACTTCTCACCCCAAATTTATCCTTGTTTTTCCTCACAGTGAATGGAATTTTACTAATCCAGGACACAAGGACAAACCCAGTATGACACCAGTAAAAGTGCCCAAGAAATATAATATAAAATATTGCTTGTCCATTTAAATTATTTATTGTTATTAACATTAATTACCATACTTGGATAAGCTGAGTGATTCACGTTTTCCCTCCCCCAACTTCTCCAAAGCTGAACTCAGAATTTCGACATCCGCTTGTTTTCTCCATGGATTTCCTTAGAGCAGCAGAAGGGATTTAGCAGATGGCATCTCACCATCCTATCTGCACCAAACCATATTTCCTCTGCATCTCCTTCTTTTGCTCCACAGCCACCAAGGCTCAGTTTGGTGCCTCTGTGTGTGTCCCAGTTCCCAACTATCACATCCATAGAGGGGCTGGAAGGGTTTGGTCCGTGCCAAGACTCAGGGTGGGCTCGATTAGTGCTGTTGGGTCTCAGGGACGCACAGATCTCTCTGCATCCTTTCTGATGAGGCTAAAGAGATGCTGGAGGAGTTTAGTGCTCTAATGCAAGAAAAGGGTCATATTTTAGTATGAGTAGCAGTATAAATTATCTTCACCTGGTGACACCATTGGCTTTTATGACTCAGTTTTATCACAATTTCTTCTGCAGCCCATAAATTGAGACAACGTTTGGTCTGCTCATGGGGAACAGTGTTGTCACTGTGTGACAGACTGAGGGATCAGTCTGTGCTCCTGGTGGTCTTGGCCACACTTGAGACAGGCTGGGAATGTAACAGCAAGGTAAAGGATACCTCACTCAAGACCTTCTGGAAATGGCCAGGTGGGGAGGCAGAAATGCTCTCAGTGCACTATTAAATTAATATCTGGCATAGGTAAAAGTCATTATTACTCTGTTGACATTTCAGCAGCACAGGGCAAAGCAGCGACTTCCCAATCAGCATCATTAGCCAGGAGAGGCAGATGTGCTTCCCAAAAACTGTGTTGGCCCCACCCAGGTGCTTTCACGAAAATCTGGGGCTGCCTCTTGCCCTTCCCACCTTCTGTCCAAGCACCCCCAGCAGCAGCAGCACCTCCAGCAGCAGCCCAGTCCCCCAGGAAAGAGCCCTCCTGGGTGGGGACTTCAATATCGGGCTGGAGCTGCCTTTGATGTGCCATTTTCTCTTTGAAATGCAATGTCTCACTCATCTAATCCTCATCACATTTGGGAAGCTTCTCTTCAGTCTTTCAAATCAGGATGTCAGGGGAGAAGAGTTTATTTTTGAAAGCAGCCAGTTTGAAGTTTTTTGGTTTTAAAACATAAATGCTCTTTTGATCAAAATGCAAAAGTAACCCTTTTGGTGGGTGATTCTGGTTGAGTTGAGGTTTTATTTTTTTGTGAGATTTGAAGGTTTTTTTGCTTGGGACTGTAAATAGTTCTCAGGCACCTTGCATTTGTTTTCCTAAACTTTCCCCTGATGCTCATTGTATAATGCATATATTTCAAACCTCCCAGTTTCCTTTCCCAGCATATGCATGGGATTATTCCAGACAGAGCTGTGCTTAGAGCCAAAAGAACCAACACTCCAGTCCCAGGGAGGAAATCCTAATTGGTGGAATACGAAAAACTCAGAATCTGACATATTTTTTTCCATTTGGTTCACAGAAATTATGCTCTCCAACTCCTGTGCATGTCTCAGGAGTGACAGGGACTTTCTTCCTGAGGATGGGAGCTGTGCTCGAGCTGCTCCAGGATTCCCCATACCTGCATTTTCCCTTAGTCAAACACAAATGCCGCTGCTGGGCCAAGCATAGTGCAGGGCAGCTTCCAGTCCCAGCCCGGGTGACAGGACAGGGTTTTCTTGGCCCCAGCTTTACACATGGATCCTACACACACAGCAGCTGCTCCTCGCCCATCCTTGATGCAGGAGCCACACTCCAGGCAGGGCAGTGCCAGGGATTTAACTTTGAAATGACTCGCACTCAGCCTGGCTTTCCCCACACTAACCTTTCCTCCTCCCCGTCTTGAAAGTTAGAAACATCTTTTGTATTCCAGAGGCCAAAGGGCCAAACTTGCCTTTAATTAAAATGCATATTCTTTAATTAAAAGCCCCATAACACATGAAGGGCATTCATTGAAATACGATGTGTGACATAGTCATTACCCTGCTGTTAATTACTAATTAATGAAGCTATTTCAATTAATAGCTTCCCCACTGTCACTCTGGCTTTGACAGGGCTCCGTGCTGAGAAGCCGTAGTGGAATCACAGGCGATCGTAACTCCTGGAACGGCACCAAAAGGCATCAGCTGAATATTCATGTCGGACGACGTTAACACTTTTCAATTAAACATAATAAAGTAAAAGCTCCGTCAAAAGTGTATATCAAACATGCGTCAGCCTTTCCCTCTCCCCCTCTTCTCTTCCAGCTTGTCAAAAATAACTAGAGAGAAGTAGGAGGGAAAAAAAATGGGGTTTTTTCCTTCCTTTTGACACTTCAGGCTGGAGCATCGTTTATCAAGCAAGTGGTTCTGCTGGGCTGGGGGACGATTTATGATGAGCCCAGGAGAGCACTTGTGCTCACAGGCATCCCTTTTCTCTCCTAGGGCTGAGCACTGCATTGCTCTCCCGTTTCTCTGCCTTTCCTTCACTGAAACTGCAGTGGGGAGTGAGGAGGGAGCCCCAGGTGCCTCCCCAGCCCTGTACAAATATGTGGGAGCTGGGGGGCAGCATGTTCCACTCCCATGGGTAGAGGAATCATTTCCCAAGTGCAGGTTTTAATTCCAGAGCTGTGTCTCCAAGGAGGCTGCTGGTGAGGGCTGTGTAAGGGGCGGTGTGAAAAAAGCTGTTTTGCAGTTGAGAAGTTTTGTCAGACCCCCAAACTGCGGAGCTGTGCTGTGCTCTCTCGGGCGCCATCTGGTTGAAGTTTTCCATTCAAAACACTTGGAAAATGAATCCAAGAGAAATTCCACTGGAGTATATCCATGTTGAACCCCAAATGTTTTGTTGCAAGGGCTATTTTTTTCAGGCAGAACTTAGGGAGAGGGAAGAATCTTTTCTAGAGAAAACATTATTTATAGAAAGCAAGAAATTGGGAGAAAAGATACTGTCCAACTCTCCCTGTTGTTTAGGTGCTCAGAGATACAGAGAAGTCTTGTGTTAGTTGTTGCAAAAAGCAAAAAAAAGATGGTGACTTGGGGTAGAATACTTCTGTCATGGGGACAGGGAAGGGAGCTTCCTGTGATTCCTGCAGGATAAAGGAAGAAAACCAGAGGGACCACAAGATGTTTCCATCCATGTCTCAACTTGAAGTTTCTGACTGAAGCCAAGCAAGATAATGCTCATTGCATTGCCTGTTGGCAATGCACTGCTGAGGCATGAGCTAACATTCATCATGTGATGGGACTAAAATAAATCATGTGGTTTGTGCTTATTCTTTGTGTCAGATCATGTTGCTGCATTTCAGCGTCCCAAACAGAGTAGTGGCACATGAGGCAATGTCCTTACTGCCCAGTGCTGAGCATCAGCTGGAAAAATGATTCTTCCAAATTCCTGGTGGCTCTAAGAAAATGCAAATCCATTTGTTATGTTTGTGGTTTGTTTCAAATACTTCCCCTACACTTTCTGGATTATCTACCAGGGATAGTGTCACCTGAAGGCCCTGGGTGGATAAACATCATCCCTGGGAGGCAGATGAAAGCAGGGAGATAAGGAGGGGTAAGATGTACTTACCTCTGGGACTTTCTCACACGGACCATTTTCCCACCCACACCACAGTCCCAGCCTCCTGGACAGCTCTTTGCTGCTTCAGGAATTAAAATACCCCATTCCCATCTCCTGCTCTGAATGCTGGTACCCACCTCAGGCAAGTGGAGCTCCATCCTTCCTTCTATGCTGACCCTTCAGCTGCTGCCAGCTCCTCCCACCCTCCCCATACCAAGTCAGGCAATGGCCTTCCCCAGGCTTACAGACATGCTGGTGATTTCCTTTGACACTTTGTGGTTTCCTGCTCTGGTCCTAGACTGAGACTGGAAGCAAAAAGCAAACCACCTCTTGAAACCAAGAATTTCAGACTCAGAAAAATGTGGCTACAACATTCCGTGCCTTCCTTGATTTGGAAGGCAGTATGAAAATGAAGACCCTTTACTTCACTGCTTTCTTTTACTCTCCCTGATAACATTTGCTTTTTTTATTCCTTCCTTCTTTTCTTTTGACCATCACCAGACCAAGCCCTGCTAAAGCTGAATGCAAGGGCAGCCCAGCTGATCTGTGTGAGCACCACTGAGGAGTCACCATTGTTTGTCCAGCTGGTTGACTTCTAAAGGCTGGTCTCCAAGGTCTCAATTAGGGTCCAGGACTGACTCGCCTCCACCTCTCCTGGGAAGAGGTTTTGCCTCTTCTGCTCAATTATACACAGGGTCTCCTCCATGTGCAAGAGAGATCAGGAAGGTGGGAGCTTTAGCTCTGTCTCTGTTGTTACCTCTGAAGCATAATTCAGAGATGTGCATTGCTTTAAAGGCTTCACTCCTACAATGTAATAGGCCCTTGATCTGCTGCATTTGTGCAGGGCATGGAGGCCAAATTAATTAATTGGACAGGCCCCCATTTTGTTAGGATGCTGTGCCCCTCTCTCAGAGAGTGCTGCTGATAGCAAGTGATGCTGCACAGAGATTTGTCCCTTATTCCCTGGTGCTGGAGTGACTTCTGTATCTACCTGTCATGTGTCTGGTGTTATTCTTTATTATTAGCAGAGTAAAGAAAAGGCAGAATTCACACAGATCACCCTATATGGGGAAATGCTGGTGATACAAAAGACACTGAAGCTCAGACACCAGTGCTGAGAACTTCTTCTATCTGTCCCCTGCTGTTCATGATGCTCCTTCTTGCCTGCAAAAGAAAAGAATATTTCAGAGTATGTTGAGAGAAGTGTTGGCTGAGATCGGAGCTGCCCTTCCCTGGAAATATTAGTCCACCAAACACGGATGAATCTCTGGGAATAATCCTCTCTAATGCACTTTCAGAAAATCAATTCAGTGCTTTATTCTTTAATCCAGAAATCTCCAAGGAGGAGGAGGAGGGAGAGGATGAACAGACACCATCAGAAGAGGATGAAAAATTGGCACTGTGTTTAAGGAAAAGAGAGAAATCTGTGTCTTTGCTGAGAAATTCTGACAGCCCCGTGGCAAATGTTCACCTGCAAACACCAAAGCCCTGAGCAATGCCAAAATATGGCATTTCTTACTCATGCTCTCGGTTTTGGCTCTGCAAAACCCACAGTAATACTCCAAATTGCATTACTTGGTGTTACAATCACAAACCAGATTTTCATGAGTCTGCTCTACGTGTGCTTGAACTGCAACACACAGATACCCACACAGGCAGGTCTCAGCCAGAACCACCTCAGCAAATTTGACATATAATTGCCTGTGTAACAGCAGTGAATGGTTCAGTTTCCCTCCTAAACAGCCTTAGCCATGTCATTTAAACCAGTGTGTAATACATTTAATGGTGCTCTTTCAGGGATGTTTCTATCCTAAACCCTTTAAACTACTGCAGATTCCAGGCATATTTATCTTTTAGCTCTCCCAAACTTTCCATTTTTCAGCCTCAAGTTAACATGAAAGATTTCCAAAACCTGCCAGGAAGAGTTTGCCCATCTCAAGGCTCTGTGTCTGTTTCTGGATTTCAGTAATTTTTATCCTAACTTGAATGAAAATGACACAGTGTATTTCTGCAAATACTGAAATCATCTGAGGATGCTGAAAGAGATCACTTGGCATCCAGCAGGGCTTGAAGGACAAAGAGTTGCATCCAGAGTTGGGGACATACAGACTAAAGCTTTTCACTTTGCTCACCACAGGGCCATAGGCCAGGAAAAAAATATGATTTGGAGGTGAATCAAAATTTCCCCAAGGTTTTAATCCTTCAATATGTATCATTTATGTAAGAAACCAGCTAAATTTGAATTTTGTACTCCCAGCTGACTCCAGGCACAAAATTCCCAGAGAGCAGATACCATTGAAAGGGTTTATCATGGTCCCTGGATTCAAACTTTGTGTCCAGGTGCAGAACAGCCCATCTCCTGCCAGCACTGGCTCTCCTGGAAGGACAGCCCAGGGCTGTGCAAACATTTCTCAGGTCACCACTTTGTTGCAGGGAGTGTCCTACTTAGAGCTCTCTGTAAAATGAGATTGCAAGGATGGGGGTTTATGCTGAGCTCTCACTGGTCCAGGTGGCTCCTGCAGGGACAACTGCAACCTCCAGCCCCTTGCAAAGCACAGTTGTTCCCCAGATGGGCTGAAATAAAATGAAATAAGAGATCAGAATAAATAAGTCAGCTGAAGACCTCCTCTCTGATGTCTGTTTATGCTTTTGCTGGCAATACTTCTTGTTCAGGGGGTTTATTTTGCTAAATAACCAGTGTCTGTGGTGTACAATAAGAGAGCATATCCTCCCTCCCGTGAGCATGGGGACATGTGGGGGCCCTCAGTGCTCCCCCAAACCTGTTAAATGAGCCTGTGGAGAGAGGCTGGGACAGGGAGGAAGCAGGGAATGGAGGAGCTGTAGGGAGGATGCTGGAGAAGGCAGGACAGCTCTGTGGGCACTAAGGAGCAGGTTGGTCACAGCAGCAAAACCACACAAAGGTGACTGTAACCAGGAAATTTGTGACACCAGCTTTGTGGGCACGAGCCAACCCTTGACTCATTTGGGGCAAAATTAGAGCAAAACACAGAAAGGTTGTTGTGACCAGCTTGGGTTCACACCAGCTCTGGGCAGCTGAAGGGCTGATGGGACTCATGAAAGCATCCACCTCACCTGTAACTCACACAGGTACACAGGAGAGGTTGTAAATGAGTGGGTTTGTCTGAAACTTGGTAGGAGAGGGGGGGAAAAAACTGACATGAAAGGAATTTAACAGCTGCAACGAGCCTCAATTGTTGCACAGGAAAATCCCCTGTCACCCACAAACAGTTTGCCTTTAATGAGAATGCAGGACATGCACGAGTAGGTTGCTAATTCTTCGTGTAAAATCCTCCTGGTAATTGCTACACATGTACCTTTCCATTGTCTTCCATGGGAGTAGGATTGTAATATTTTTTCCTTTGGAGCTGAAATTAAAACAGTTTATTAGAAAATAATGAATGTTAAAGTTGCAGAGATTGTGCCCAGCACTGTGCTTGGAGGAACAGGAGCAAGTCACCAGTAAATTGGGAGTTGTACAGAGCAGGAGAAAGCAATTTAGGAAGGGATTCAAGGGATCAGCCAATGCTTTTCTGGCAGCTACTGCCTCAGTCAAATCATTAATTTTTGTTAATCCTTTGCAAAAATCTGGTGATTTGGGAACAAAATTTTACAGTATTTCAGTCCTGCTTTAAGAGGCCAAATCCAATTACTGGATAATGGGTCTTTGGCCTCCCAGGAGCAGAGACACTTTGGAAGACGTGGGTTTATATGGGGGTCTCTTCTCTTTTCATTATAGGATTAAAACTTACCCCACTTTTAATTCTGCACCAGGAACTGTGTAAGCAGGAGCTGCACCAGTCTGGAAACCAAAGGAAGCATAAACCCCCTTTCATCCTCCCTGCAGCTGGTGGTCATACTGTGCTTTTGGGTTACTCCCATGGCTCTGCCCATGGAGCTTGGCTGTCCTGGCTCACACGTGTCCCCAGGGCTGTTGGATGGGGCAGGCTGACCCCAGGTGAAGTCTGCAGAGCCCCAGGGACCTCCCTGCTCAGAGACACCCCCAAAAACTGCACTGCAGGGAGATCAGTATTTTGGAGGTGTTTTGGTAGAAGGGGAAATCATTTTAAAACACAAGTTATTGTGGAAACTAAGTCTGTTTTTCGTGTGTTTTCAGAGTACCTGCACTAAGGACAGTTACAAACAAAACCAGGAAAATTATTTTGAACAACCAAATAGGGAAGAAGAAAGAAGAGAGCACTTAAAGCTGCTGGTGAGAGCCCGATGCCCTGGACTGCAACTCCCTGCCATTGCCCCCCCATCACTCCCATTTTTAATTACAAGCAGCCAAACTGTAAAGACCTTAATGGACATCTTAATTATTGCATTAAAGTTTGAAATGGAAAATTCCTCATTACATGCCATGCAGTAGGTCAGGGCTGCAATAAACGGTGATATTTTGCTTGTTACAGAACTGGGTGCCCTTTGCAGAACTGGTGTCTTTGGGGCATGTCCCGGCCCTGGGGAGCTGCCACGTGGATGTTAGAGCAGGTCTCTGCTGTGAGAGCATCTGCTTGTGTTTTCCAGGCAAAACTATCAGTGAGAAGTGCTCTTTGCTGTTCCTTTTCTCCTCGAAATAGTGCTATTTTTCTCCTGTTTTCCTTTCCATCTGCCTGAATGTGTTTATTGATTTAGTGTTATGCAAACTGCAATAAAACAGTACCCTTCTAATGATCTCCAGCCAGCTATGGAATATATCCCAAACAATTTAAATGCACACCAACCCCCAGCAGCAACGCAATGTACCTCTCATTGATCAGTCTTTAAGTCCAGTCACAGGTTACCAGACCCTTTTGCACTGTGCCATTCCCTGCTTGCTCAGGGCAGGCTGGAAAGCTCTGATCCAACCTGTGACACTGACAATTTAAGGAATACATTATGATTTCCTGCCGTTAAGCAGCAAACAACAGTTATTCCAGGCTTATCCATTCATATCTACACAGCTTCAATAATATATCTCCCCCCCTATTTCAGGTCATTCCATTTATGCAGAGAAAGGTGATGTTTGGACAATGTGTTTGCTATATTGAACATCTCAGTTTCTATTTTCAGTTGTGTTCTC
>JAOXXN010000252.1:9300519-9316016 GCA_026770055.1 Myrmophylax atrothorax
CTCCTTTGAACCCATCCATCCATCCATCCATCCATCCATCCATCCATCCATCCACCCACCCATCCATCATCTCCCACATCTCCCCCTTTGCTCAGAGCCCGTCACCCCATGGAGGCATCTCCCTTTCCTGCCTGGCTTTGAGATGTGTGGGAGGGCTGAATAATCTCAAATTTGAATAATCCTGTTTCAGCTGCTCCTGGAAATCATACCAGGGTCCATCTGCATCCTTCCATGCCTTTGAAGTCTGGGTCTTGGTCACTTTTGAAAATGCTACCCCATTGCTCGTGGGGCAATGCCCCTGGTGTTTGTTAACACCAGGTGGGGTTGCTGAGCACGACAATCCCAACACACCCTGCCCCATCCCTCAGCCCATCACCTTGATCCAAACCCTCCACCACCTGCACCCAGGTGGGCTGGGGGAGCTGCCCAGACAGAGGTGAGGCAGCTCACCTGCACAAAGGCTCTTTGACCAGCAGGTGACAGAGGTTTCCCACATTAAGAATTATTGTCCATCCTTTAAAACCAAGCATCCTTGAACCACGTTTTAAAATACATGAAGCGATTATCAGCTGCAGAAACACCATATAGAGCTTCTTACATAAGGGCACCATGATATAATGCTTAACAGATGGTAAATTACTGCAGCACAAGCACATTACTCGAGGTGCACAGATCTTGTCACAACAATATGTTTGCTGGTTTAATACACGATTTTAATATAAATATCAAGTATGTCATAAAGAGCTTTACATGTGTAATATGAAAAGGCATTTGTAAGCAGCTCTGGAAATTGTAAAAACCTAACAGAGCCATTGTGGAAAATACTGTGTGAGTTTCTGAGAACAAGATAAAAATACCACCTCTCACATCAGATGAGTATTGCCTGGCTTTCTGAAAAATGGGAACATAATTTGTGCTGAGGAGAGGGAAGCTTTAGTAGTATTTTTATAGTACACAGTATTACTGGTAATGTCAATTTTAGCAGGCAGGTCTGAGCTGTACAATGTCAGTCCAGTTAGAAACCCTGTGAAAAATCAGGAGGGAATGGTGGCTATTTGCCACAGCATAATGTCATGAGCTCTGTGCCATTTGAAATCCACAGTTTTCTCAGAAGAAAAGTAGCCTAAAACCCAAATATAACCTGCTCTTCCCTGAGCAGAAAGTGCCCCAGCTCTTCCTCCCCTCAGCATCCCTAAACAAGCAACTAGAAACCACCCTCTGCAACCTGGAGGGAGGATGCTGGCACCTCCAAATGTATGTGCAGGGGTGCCACGGCTCCCAGCCCCACAGGGAAACCTCCCACCTCCTCCTCCTGCCTCCCAACCTGCTCTCACCAAATCCCTCTGCCATCATCATCCTCCCTAACCAACCCATTTTAGCAGGCACCCAGCACGACCTCCTCTGAACAGAGAACAGCAATGCCTGTGCCTCAGAGCCAACCTACCTTTGACTCAGGAAAAGTTTCCTTGAAGAAAGTTGGCAGCCAGGAGAGGAGAGTGAAGAAGGTGCTGGCTGTGGAGAGCTGAGCAATGATGACAGCCCTGCAAACACACAGCAGAGAGGAAACAATGAGGAGTGACAGGTCACCCAGCGTGGGAAACAGGCACTCGAGCAATCCAATATTTCACTCCCTGCTCCAAGAAGAAATCCCACACAACACTGCAATTGCTTCCTGAGATTTTTCTCATAGATAACTACTTCTTTTGGCTTTCTCCCCTTGCAGCACTGCTGGATGCTTTGCTGCTCCACCACACAGTGCCTGACGTCAGCCCCAGGCTCAGAGGAGGTTAATTGCAGTGGTAATTATGCCAGTGCATTTCCCACCGGTCCCTTCCAGGCTACAAGAGTCCTCCTGCTCCAAGAGGTGTTGTTCAGGGTTTTCTAGGGTTTTGTTATGAGCTCCATTGTTACTCAAGGCAGGAATGGGCTTATTGCCCTGTGTCTCAAAACAGCACTTGGGAACATGCTTGGATGAGCTTCAATACCCACTGCAGTATCCCAAAGGAAAAATGGCCATTAAAAAGATGTTTGCCAGCAATGAGAACACAGCCCGTGCTACTCAGTGCCCCTCAGCAGCACTTCTTAGGAGCCCATTACAAGCAGCATTTCTAACAAGACTGGTGGAGAATACCAGTCTGGAGTAGAACACGACTCATCCAGGGGGAACAGTCTGGGAAGGAGAAAAATTTTCCAGTAACATTCAAGCCTGACAGTCCCCTGGACAGACAATAAACCACCTTTTGCCAAGCTTACCTTTTCAGTTCTTTATTGATACAGAAGGAATTTGAAAACCTGGTTATGTTACCCAAATATATAAATAAGTGGACAAAAAATACAGAGGCAGAAGAAATAAGCCCAGAGAGGAGAAAAAGGAGGTGCTCCCCAGCCCAGCTGATGCTTGAGGCCACTGCAGTTCCCTACCATATTGGTGCCTTCCTAAACAGCTGCTTCCAGGGAACTTTGGTCTGCTTGGGTATGGAGAGGCCTCTTGTTAAATAGTCTATGGGGATGATGAGTTCTGCAGGGAAGAAAAGATCCAAAGGAAAGCTCTGATCAGTAATTGCCTACTCAGCTGGAGGCAGCCCTGGGACACAGCTGTACAACTACCTTTAATCTCCTCCTAACTCCTGTTTTTTGGCTATGCCACCACTGAATGCTCATGAAAACACCCCGTTACATTGACTAAAATTTCTCCATCCATACACTTTCCCACCCAGCCACTTTCACCCATTTGTGTCTCCTGTAATAATGAAACAAAAATCCCTTGGGGAGGGACCATGTTTGGATTCTGTGCAGCACCAGGGACACACCCAGCTCCTGATGAGCTGGGCTTCTACATACCACACTCTCACTAATAATGCTGTAGCCAGGTGTAATGGTTTGTCCATATGCAGAATTACTCCCAGACAGTTATTTCAGAAGAGATATTCTGGATTAACTGGTTTTTAAAAGCTCTATGTGTAGATGCTCTTAGTTGTGAATAAGTATCTTGCCCTGCTTTAGCTTAATCCACTTTGAAGATCATGCTCTGTTTTGTGTTTTCACTGGTGCTTAAGAGTACTGAGGAGCCAGATCAGGCTCTCAGCAGGGATATAATCCAGCATGGGACTTCAAATAGGAAACCAGCATTGCAAGAGCTCAAAATCCCATTTCTGGGTTGTGGGTCTTGGGTGAGACACAGTGTGCATTATAGAAGACACCTGGGCAAAAGGTCTTAGTGCAAAACCAGGCATGACCTTGGAAACACAGAGGACTTGCAGAAAATAAAAGAGAGGGACCACTGTGTTCCCACAGCCCCAGGAGCACTGGCAGCCTTAGGGATGCAGGTGGCTGGACATACCTTTCTCACTCAGGAGGTACTTGCAGGTGCAGTAAACCCAGAGCAAAGTGAGCAAACCGGAGAAGTAGAAAACGCTTTCCCAGCCGTACCAGTCCAGGAGGAGAGATCCTGCAGCACCGATCACCAGTGTCCTGCAAGGGAAACCACTTGGATTTACCGGCCTGGTCAAGAGCATCCAGCCTGTGTACATCAATGGGAGATGCTCCCTGGGGTCAGTGCTGTGTGTCAGTGAGCCACAGAACCACAGAATGGTTTGGGTTGGGAAGGACCTTAAAGATCATCTCATTCCACCCTCCCTGCCATGGGCAGGGACACCTCCCACTAGACCAGGTTGCTTCAACCAGGCCTTGAACACTTCCAGGGATGGAGCAACCACAGCTTCTCTGAACAACCTGTGCCAGGGCCTCACCATCCTTACAGGGAAGCATTTCTCGGTTGCTGCATGTGCAGGTGCTGCTCACCTACCCCCTGTGACTCTGAAACCTGAAACCCATTCCCCAAGTGGCATCTTGGGCTAGATCCTCCCTGAGGAGGAGAAACCCCAAAGGGCCTTCACCCTCATCTGCCCCACACCAACACATGGTCATCAAGGGAAGAAAAGGAGGTTGCTGCTGTGCAGTATCTCAGAGAATGTACAAAGCAGCAAAAGAAATGAGCCCATTGGAAAAATAAGTGATTAAAGACAGTAATATTTCTATCTGGCTTTTAAGCAACTCTCCCATTTAGAAGGGAAGTTCTACTGGAGATCAGCAGAGAAGGGGAAGTTCTATTCTCCCCACCTATCAGAGTGGACAGGTGACCAATCTCCGGCTCACCCTTGCTCTTCCTACTGAATTAGGCTGTTTCCCATAGTAATTAAATATTGCAAACACTCTTCAAAGACTAGTTTGAAAAGAAGGAGAAAACAATACATAAATCCTTGACAGGCATGACAGCAACTGCCTGAGGCTTCCTCAGCTGCAGTCAGAGTCCTTGAGGACCCATGAATCCACATGTACTTTGGGCTGCGAGTTTTGCCTCCAACTATTTAATAGCATCTCATCACATATGATGTCCAGAGACTGTCACTCACTGCTCAAAGCCCTTTGAACTTACCCAAACTGTGAACCAGTCCCCACTGTGCTGTAGGTGAAGGCTCGCTCGCCCTCCCGGACCCTCTGGGACAGCAGGCTGGCCAGGGATGGGAAATACACCCCTGAAAGCAACAGCAGCAAGGCAGGGAGCAGTCAGCATTGTCAGCAAATCAAAAGCAAATTTTAAAGACCCAGAAGGAGAACATTGAGATAAAGCAGCAAAACATTTGGTGGATTCCAAACAGGGATATAAAATAAAGTGGACACATCACCATGAAATGTTTGTTTGTGCCTTCTCTGTAATCCCATTTCATCATCACCACTGCTACTGTAAATCCATCAGTGCCAATGCATTTCCCCAGTTCTGCAGCACAACAAGAGGGAAGGAAAATCATCCCAAATTATTCAAAAGTTTTGGCAAGGGCCAATTTTCCCCAGGTGCTTTGAAGGAGTTTTAAAGGTGGAAAATCAAACAGGACCAGTGATGATTTCCAAAGCCAGCAGCTCCTGTCTGGCAGAGAGATTTCTACAGAGGAATGACTTGTCACTGACTTCCTCTAGAAATGGCAGTTTTTCTCCCATGGAAGCTCCGGATGTGGAGGCAGCTTTGAGGCAGAGAATTGCTCAGACACATAGAGGGAGTGTTCATGCACTGCAAACCACAGGACTTGCATCTCAATGTTCTGCATCTGAGGACCTATCCAAGGTAGCCCCTGGGCACAAAGAGACACAGGACAGGGGTCTCACCTTGCAGCAACCCCATGAGGAACCTGGAGGTCGTCATAAAAACGAGATGGGCAGAAGTGACGCGGGTGAGCAGCGGGGTGAGGACTGTGAGGAACCCCCATGCTGATGCTGAGAGGAGGAGGACCTTCTCACCTCCTATCCTGGAAGACAGAAAACATGTTATCAACATGACAGCAAAAGGGCAAAGTGCTCCAGTCAAGGCTCAAGTGCCCTTCCCAGTTTAGCCAGTTTTTACAAGCAACTGTTGAGTCAAACCGGTTCTTCTCTCCTATGTCTATAGCCCTTGGCGAGGAGCTCCGATCTCCTCCCTTTTCACCTCCCACCAGCACTGCCCATCCAACTCCAGCACACACTGATCTCACAGACCCCACAGCACTGACACACTCAAGTCTCTGAAGGGGAAATCAAAGTGCTGCCCCCATTCTGCTTCTCTTAACCAGTGACAGTGTTTGATATCAGCTCTTTTGCATCATCTCTGCCTTTTAACATTCAGGTTTTTGCAGGTGTTCACTTGGAAACTATTAAGAACCATAACTAAATAGCACAGTGCACTGCACAGGTAATGTACCCCTTCCAGGCATGTGCTCCTCACAAAATATTTCACAGGAAAGCCCTCTCACTCAGAACAGGGTGGCTGTGGAAAGGAACTCCAGCAGGTAATGATTCAGATCTTCTCTTACAGCCAGCTGGGGAAGTTGTTTGGTTTTAAATTCATATGATAAAGTGAAAACACTTGGTTTTTCCAAACATGATGGAAACTGTTCAAGGACTCTCTTGTGAAAAAATTGCAAGGGAATACCGGGTAGAAAAACTGGACTGAAAACAAAGCTAGACTATGCAGATCAAATAAAAAAATAAAAAAGCTGTATTCATAGAATCCTAAAATCACAGAATGGTTTGGGTTGGAGGGGACCTTAAAGACCCCTTCCAATCCCCCTGCCATGGGCAGGGACACCTTCCACTAAACCAGGTTGCTCCAAGCCACATTCAACTGGCCTTAAACTCTTCCAGGGATCAGGCAACCAGAGCTTCTAATCAGACAGCCTAAACTACCCATGTCCCTTCCCAATCAGAGCTATAGACCCTGAGTGCAGCTGGCAGAGAAGTCTCAACCCCTTTCAGAGCAACCCGCAGTGCCCCAGAAAGCTTCTCCCCATGGACACACTTCACTTTTCCACCCCACCACTGCCCCAGGGTGAAACTGTTTAGACTGAAACTGAGGCATCAAAACCATCTTCAAAAGGAGGCAAACATGGGAATAATTTCCAGTACTGATCACTGATGTGTCCCCCGATAATCTGTGTCAGGCAGTAGCCCCAGAAGAAGCTGCTGAGCACGATGCCGGACTGCTTCTTGTCCCAGTCAAAGTAGGAGCTGAGGGCAACCACGCAGATGGGCACGGTGACACGGGCACAGTACAGCAGGCACGTCCCCAGCAGCAACATCACTGTCCACACACGGCACTCGGGCCTGCAGGGATGGAGAGGAACATGGGGAAGGGTACACACACAGCAAGGACTGACAGGTCAGGCTGGTTTGCTTACAAGCCAAGTGTCTTGATAAAATGAAGGTCAGTGCGACCCCCCTGTGGCACAGGGGTTCTGACACAGAGTGTCCCACCTGGTAGTTTCTAGGAATGAGGCCAACTTCATCCCAAACACTATTTGACCCTGGCAGCAAAATGATGTCTGTCTATAGGCTGCAAGATGGAACAGGCTGCTTGGACAT
This sequence comes from Myrmophylax atrothorax, assembly GCA_026770055.1. Lineage (NCBI taxonomy): Eukaryota > Metazoa > Chordata > Aves > Passeriformes > Thamnophilidae > Myrmophylax > Myrmophylax atrothorax. Next base: position 9,307,408 of record JAOXXN010000252.1, read on the forward strand.
CACTGGGTGTGGATGGAGGGAAAGGTGGGAGAAACCTAGTTTGTTTGCTTTTTTTGCCAAAACAGAAACTGCTCTTTAAAAGATAAGGATAACAAAGGAAAGGTCAGGGCAAGAGGTTGGAAACATTTGCACAAGACACTCTGTCTTGGTAGCAAATGTTTGTTATAAGGCATTCCTACCCATTCCCCAAGGGAGGTGGTGTGTGTGTTACCCTTCCTAAACAGGAGATGGAGGAATTCTTTTGAGAGACAACACATGATGGGGCTGAAGAATTCAAAGAGAGGAGCAAAATATTTCAGTGAGGATGAAGCCTGGGCTGTGGGCAGCCTTGGCCTTGTGTGGATTTAATTATGGCATGAGAAACCAGAGAGGAGGAAGAACATCTGCAGAAAATAACAAGATGTGTTTTGAGAATTGCCAGCAAAAGCTTGAGAACTGCCAGCACAAAGAGAGATATCAGCCACCTATTAGGACTAGAGTCAAGTTGTGTAAACAAAGACTTTAGCCAATTAAAAGTGATACATGTATGCCTGGACAGAGAAAAAGACCTTTATAAAGAGTTAAGCCTTCTGCTAAGGGGTTGTTGCTGTTGCTCTTGCTGCCTGTTGTGGGCTGCTTGTTGCTTGCTGCTTGTACCTTGGGGGCTTGGCCTGCCTGAGCCCCTGAGGCTTCTGGAAACTTTCAAGCTTCTGAGTTTGTTTGTAGTTTATTTAGTTGTTAATAAAGTAGCATTTGCCTGCAATTGGATTAAGCCTCTTACTACAGACCACCACATTTCAGCCTGGAATGATAAGAAGTTTTAGGCAATATAAGTCATAATGTATTAACAGAGTATGTTTTTTGGTGCATGAGTACTCAGCACCAAGAAAAGTGCTCCTGCAGGACATACAGGCTGGAAATAAGTGGGAAGGCAATTTTTTCCTGCTCCAAGTCAGTGATGTGCTTCTGGAGCAAAGAAACCTATTCTGCTGCAAACATCAGCCCCAGGTGTAGGTGAATCCCTTTGCCTTCCCTCAGCCCAGCTCATGCCACTCTGGGTCCCCCTTTGCCCATGAATTATGGAGCTAAAAGCTTAGATTTGTATTTGGTTATTTCTATGCCCAGAGGCCAGAGCACAAAGCACTGAGCAAACAGACTCTCTCTATTCCATAGATGACTGAGGAATTCTCTGTACCAGGGCAGTAACCTCTGGGCTTTCCACCCTACTAAACATACCCACCATCCATGTGGGAAACAACTCGGGTCACCTTTTGTACGCAATGTAACGTTTATTCCTCTGCACTGGAATTATGATAAATGTAGGTTAATCCCACACAGCACAAACCCATTTCTAAAGGTGTCAAACAGGCCGTCACGGGGGGAGGAGAAGGAACAATGAAAAGCAGAACACGGTGGGCAGGTGAACCCGCTGGGGGTGGATTTATTGCTGCTTCCTGACAAGGCAGATAAGCAGCTCAGTGCCAGCCTTTGGCAGGAGGAACTGCAAGTGTTTCAGTTGGTGTTCTGAAGGCTGGAACCATTACTGTGCACACACATGAGCACACAAAGTAACACAAGAATCGGAATACCTCATGTATTTTTGCTGGAGGAATGAGTAACCTGGGGTTGACCTGCCTCTGTCAGTTAAACAGGCTGATACATCCCTTTTGGGCTTACCCTGAGAGGGAGATAGCTTCAATCATATCTTCATTTGCTGGAAACCAGAGGTGATCTGGTTTTTGATAACCTGCCTCAGCCCAGGAGCAGTGGCTCCAACTCCTGTTTGCTACAGAAAAACACAGGACACCATGTCCAGGTCAGACCAACCCCAGCAGGACAGTATGGGCAGGAATTTTGGGGTATAAATCCCCCATCAGAGGCAGAGGGCAGGTGTGAGAACACTGGCCATGGAAAACGTTATGGAGAGCCCTCAGGGATGAGATGCTTGCAGGTACAAGTGACAGACTCGTGCCTGCCCTGCCCAAATGGGCTGTTGCCAGTCAGGGCCATAATCTCTCCTGTTATCTCCAGTAGCACAGCACTGATAAATTTGAGCTATTCAACCTGCAACAACCGAGGTGACAGAGCAAAGCGCAGCAGCCAGTGATGTGTGTAGGTATTTTTTATTATTTAGCCACCCAGACAGTTTTCTGAATTGTGCTTTTCCCCTGCAGCAAAGAGAGACCTTTATGAGCTTTCGCTGGAGTGGAGTTGAGCTCTGCCTCTCCAGTCACTCTGGTGTGTTCAGAATAACCTGCAGTTATCCTGGGAAGCACAGCAGCATTTTAATGGGACAGCAAATCGACAGTTCTTCCTTGTCCCCAAACTCTGTATGGCTGTGCAAGGTGTAAGTTTGACCTGAGCAGCTCAATTATTCTTTACTCCATTTCTCTTCACAGTATTGCCAAGGTCTGTCCCACCTGAGAGTGTTTGCAACTGAGAAAAGCAAAACCCACGTGCAGCAAAGTCAGTGTCCCAGGAGGGTGCAGGCTGGGGGAGCACAGTTTGGTGCTAAGGAATGGAACCCCCAAAGTGATGAGCAGGACAGCTCTGGCTTTAGGACAGGGGGACAGGAAGCGATGCCATGAGCTCACAGGCTGTTTTGTTGCCCCAGTGAGGTAGAGTGATCCAAGGGGATTGGGGGGGGCAGGGAACAGGGCAGGAAGCAGCCAGGCCAGCAGTGCTGGGGTTTGAGAGCAGGGGCACAAAGCCCCATGGGGGTCTCTGCAAAGCAGGACACCACTCATAGCACAGCTCAGATACAGAGGGACTGCCAAGTAGAGATGTTCTCCCAAGAATCTTCCTCTACCGTGGATGTTTTGACAAAATTCCAGGGAATATTTTTCTCTTGACTTTTATTCTTTTCCCAAAGCACTAAACAAGTCTCTGGGTATATGGCACAATCTCAGTGTTCTCTTTTGACTACTACTCCATTCTGTATTCTTTTCCTACGAATTTAAATGCATCAGTAGAGACTTGTGCCCAAAACAAGTGGAGACTATAACCATGACTTCAGACTACCACTTCCTCCATAGGCAGCATATCCAGCTAGGAAAATCTATGCAAATAATGAGTGTCAAATGTAATCAGGAGCTGCCTACACCCACCTGAAAGCATGGCAGGAATGATTTCTCTGCAAAGACAATGACGTGCTTGCATCAGAGGAAAGAGCTTTGTAAATACATTGTCTCCTAATTATAGTTATCACAGAGGCTGCTGCTGAGTCAATGTTGTGCTCAGTGCAAAACAACAACGGCAAAGGTTACAGGAGGAACCTGGACTAGCACAAAGGAAGGAATTGAAAATCTCCTCAAAAACTAAGGAATAATGACAAATCAAACCAAAGTTTTTGTGGGTGACACCAGCCATCCAGGAAGCAGCGCTCGCCAGTGTTAACATATTAGATCTGATGGGTCCCCTGATGAGGGAGGTAGAGATAAGCTGTGCTGGAAACAACCTGCCTGAGTCAGAGCAACGCACATCCGAACCCGCAGCAGTTACAGCTGTTACTGTCCCATCTCGTCGGCTACAGGGACAGACTGAGCATCTCCCCACAACTCTGTGCCAGTCCTGGCAGAGCCCTGTCTACATGTGCCACACCTCCCTGTTGGAGAGGCCAGCCATCGGCAGGTGAAGCACTGGAGCTTGTCTGGAGTTCCTTGGGTGCTGTGTGACAGAGCAGCTCCTCACTGCCCAGCCTGTGCCTTCCTGACCTCTCATCCCCTTCTGTTCACAAGAAACAGGCACTGCAGGTGCATCCCCTTCTCACCTCACTGAGACCCTCTTCACCATGAGAAGCAGCCACGCAGCCAGAAAACACTTCCTATTTCACAAACCTCCCACCACGACCCAGACAAACTATAATTAGCTCAAGCCCTAATGACTCTTCCTGGGTGTTTTTTCTCTAGCAGCAGCCCTGTATTTGAGCAGCCCTGCCCCATGTTCCTTGGTTCTGCTCCTCCAAATGCAGCCCCAGGCACTGAGTAGTCATGGCTTTGCTTCGAAGCATTCATTGACTTCCCTGAGACCCAGCTCCCATAAACCTAAAGGATCCCCCACCCCAGGGCATGGTGGTTAGGATGGATTTGCAAGGATGCCTGAGATTCCCCAAAGGGGCAAAACCAAGTCAAGCCATCCAGCAGTGGAAGGAGAGCCAGCAGCACAGGGTATCTTTATTTGCAGTGTGTTTTCCTGCTGGAGGAATTTCTCCAGTAGGTGCCACAGTGCAAATATTTATTCAACTTTATTTCTCTTGACTTGCCTCCCTCCTCTCCCCCAGTGTGCAGGGCTGTTGGCAGACACTGCAGGTCACTGTTGGGATGGACTCGCTGGAGCTCAGGCAATCAATTAGATCACAGTTCAGCTCCCTCCAAGGCACGAGCTGGGACCACTGGGCATTTTCAGGTGGTAAGAGAGCTGTGTCAGACAGCAGGACTATGAACAGTCTGTCCCAGCAACAGTTCTTGGCCAGAAGCCATCTCCAATGTTTGTGGGTGTTTTCCATAACTGGAAAAAAAGTGGGAGCTGCAGCTCCTGATCTGCATCAGATGGGCACAGGTATTGGCAGCAGAGCATAACACCCATCTCCCAGGGAGGGCATCTCTACCTCAGTTCCCCTCTCTAAAAAGAGACTAAAAGTAGTTCTGTGGGAGATGCATGAAGAGTACATCACTGGAGTCACTTCCAGTGCCCCCAGCCCTCTTGCTCATCCCAGCTGCCAGCAGTGAACACTCACCAGACCCTGCAAGAACCTCACAGCAAGATGGGGATGAGCCCATGTGCCCATGAGCTCTCAGCCATGCCACCAGCTCCAAACCCAGAAGACCCAGCAGCCCAAGCATGAGGCCACCTCCCACGGGAATGTCCCCAGCACACGCAGCCAGTGCCTGTGGTCCCCCTGTGCCTGGTCACCTGCCACACTGCAGTATGGGAATGTTTCCTTCCCTCCTCACTCCCATTTCCCTCCTCACCCATTCCCAGCCTCAGGGGATCATCATCCTTCAAAACCCTCTTTTCCAGCTTACTTTCCTATGGCCTTAATTCACAGTAACCTCCAACACAACCAGGACTGACTGACATGGCACAAACACAACTGCCATGCACACTCCTGCATGAGGAGATAATACCCAGGTAGTTATTTTTAACTCAGTTTGACAGTCGTCTCACTTCTCACTCTTTGTTCTTCTCAACAACAACTTCTCTTTCCCCTGAAAATCTAACATGCTTGTCAGGAGAGAGGTTTTCCCCCCCTCCTCGAGTTTATTTTGTCATGCTGCAGACCGGCTCCAAGCTCATGATTTGTCGCTGTCAAAAGTAGCTTTGGGGTTTAGAGGAGGTTTGTTGGGGTTTTTTTCTCCCAATCCAGCTAACAGCCAACAAGAGCAGCACAGAGGACACAGAGCTTTTTTTCCTGGGAAAGCTGCTGGCTTCCTGTCCGCCTCCTGTGCTCAAGCTCCCTCTGCAGAGCCGCAGATGGCAACAAAGTGGTGTTCAGCAAGAGAGCTCTGGGTTTATTCCCTCTCTTCATTTCTTGCTTTCGGCAAAAGCAAAGATGAAATTAGATTTCAGCAGCTCATATGAGCTGGAAATAGTTGTTAAGTCCAGGTGGAGGTGGTGAGAAAACATAATAATAAAGCACAGGCGTGCTTTGCACACTGATCTGAGGACATCCATGGATCAGCCAGGAATGAAATGCGTGTCCTGCTTACATTTTCCATGTGAAAAAAGTTCTCAGCAAGATCACTATTAAAAACAGGGTGAGGAACTTGTGCAACACAAATCCCAACCACCAAAAAAACCCCAACCAACCAAAGCTGCAGCATTGTGTTGACAAAAGATCAGGGCACAGAACTCAGAAAAAAACCAACATGACCTCTGGGCAAAGAGCTTGGTCAGGCGACTGCAGATCAGCCTGTGACCGTGGTAAGACTCCTTTTATCTCTGGAGCTTAAAGAAACTGCTATAATCACCCCTTGTCTTCAGGTGTAGCCAGAGGCTGGGAGATGCAGAGTGGTTTCGGGAGTCATTTGCTTCACAGGACACAGCAACTCTTTCATGTTGTATTTCTCTCCGAGAGGCACCATCCAAAATGTGAGCTCCACGCTACTGCTGGATCTGCTGGTGGCTTTGTGTGCAACCTTCAGCAATTGAGTCCTCACTGCTTCGATCCTTCCCCCAGTTAAACCAGAGATGCTTAAACACGTTCACTGCCTTAGGGGTCCTGCTTTGGCATGTTAAGATCAACATTAAAAAGCACTCTCTAACTGTCCAGATGTGCTGCGTAAGCATGAGGGCTTTTTCAAGCCCCCAAACAGAAATTCCCAAGTGTTGTTCTTGGAAGAGATGTGTGATAAAGGAGCCATCGGAAACCTGCAGAAAAGTTTGGGAAAGGCATCCGGGGAGGCAGGATAAAGGACAGGAATAGTGGAAGAGGGAGGAAAAGTCAGCTGAAAAAAGGGAGGACAAAAGAAGAAGCAGCATGAACAAAGATGGAAAAATAAACCTGCCAAGATAACAGCTTATCTCTCCTTGCACTGATGGCGTGGACTGATCTTGGAAGGCTGCCTGGCACGTCTTTTGTTGGAGTATGAAAGAAGAACCTGTGTCACTTCCCCCACTTATTAACACCTTGCCTCCATGTCAATAACTTAGTACTTTGAAATTATGAAAGCTGTTTATTTGCACATACTGTCGCAAAACTGCCCACCAAACCACTCGAGCAACTTGTTCACGTGATCTGGTGGATCGGTCCCCCTTTGTCCTCCCCCTTCCTCACCCTCCACCCGCCCAGTTTACTTTAGGCCATAATGCTCCCATAAAAACTCCCCAAACAAGGGCTGTGACCACGTGTGTGTCTACACCAAACAAGGGGACGTGATCTCAGCTTATGTGAATTACAGCAATATAGATAATGATCTGATGGGCTTTAGGGTTATCCTGCTGCTCCTTCCCATTAACAGGATTTTCGCAGTCAGTTGCTGACAGCACTTAGGATGGTCACAGTCACTTAAAATAGGTCTGTCTTGATAAACAGACTTTATCAAAGTCCCTTTTGTTTTGGAAGGTGTTATCAATGGTTTGCATTTTTGGAGAGATTTGAAGGGCTTGTTCTGGTCAAATGTTTGTTGTTTTTTTTTTCTAAAGGAAAAACATATAAAGTTTTGCTTCAAAGATCAGGAGTGGATCCTCGCTTTCCACCATTCCCACTTCACAAAGACTTAGGGAACAGTTAGCAAGGGGGAGACAGAGAGAAGGACTTTTCCTAAGTGTTTTGGGGGAAAAGAATCTTCAAATTTTAAGCACCTCTAGTGTCAATGGTCTTCTTTAAGACCCACTTCCTTACTCTTGAGATGAGCATGGGTTTGATTAGACTTCAGGTCTCCGACTGCAGGAAAAGTTTCCCTTGGGACAGCAATTTAAAACTGGCTATAGACCTGTGGCCACCGCAGGAAGCAATTGATGATAAATACCAATTTACCCAGAGGCTGGAAGGGGCAATTCCTCCCCTTGGCCACGTGTTCCTGTGCACTGGCGCAGTTGTCACCTGCCCTGTGGCTGCCCCTCTGCTCTCCTGCCTGCCAGGGGGAGGTCACCACGGGTTCACATCAGCCCGGAGGGGGAGAGGGGAGCCCAAGGGGTGGCCACCACCCCGCAGTTCCTCTTCGTGGAACCCAGCCAAACTTCAAAAGCACATGGAACCCAGGGACTCCCAGCCTGGAAAACCCTCTGACCATCACTGCCAGTTGCCCCACTAATACTGTGGAATCATCATCTCACCCCACTTCCGATGGGAGAAGGGGCAGGTCCTGAGGTCGCGGTGCTGGATGATGTTCCCAGGGTGGCAGGGAGGAGCAGTGTCCCATGTGTCCCAGACTCTGCTCCAAACACTGGAGCACCCTGCGTTTGCCCGTGCCCCTGCTCTCAAAAGTTGTCAGTCTGGGGCTTAATCATATTTGTAGGTATTTTACTTACTTAAGATAAAGAGCAGTTCATGCTATTTAGCTGCTGCCCAGCTATTCCAGACTTTATCTTAATGAATTACTATCGCTAGTACAAACATCCCCACTGGAACATTTCGATAAGAACCTGATCGCGTTTCGCGTTTAATTCACTGACTGCAGGCCAGAAATAAGCTCAGTAGACGTTTTTCCCCCGAGTTTCACAGCAATTCCTCTATCTTTCCCCGTCTGTGCTGGAGGCCGGTGTGACAGTGCTCTCCGACCCCGTCCTGCGGCACCACCGGGGGCAGCGCCGGGGCCGGGGACAGGAGGGGCTCCGCCCGACGGGGAGCACCGGGCACCTCCGAAATCGCCTCTCCGGGAGCGGCTCAGGCCGCCCGACCGCCTCCATCCAGGAGCCGCATCCTTCCCAAGAGCTGCAGGAGGAGGCGACGGAGGGGACCGAAGATGCGAAGGGTCCCGGCGCCGGGAGGGCACCGGCCGGGGGTATGCGGGGAGAGCATCAAGCAGGGGAGCGGCTTCCCCGGGCGCGGGTCCGGCCTTACCTGGACCAGTACGGGTCTCCATCGCGCCTCATGCCGTCGTGGGGGCCGCGCTCGGCGCTGCCCAGCGGGACATTCCTGCCGCCGCCCCCCGCGGCCATGCGGGCAGCGCCTTCCGCCCGGCCGGCTC
>JAOXXN010000252.1:9316659-9327434 GCA_026770055.1 Myrmophylax atrothorax
TTCCGGGAAGTCCCGCCAGCCCCAGCCCCGGGGCAGCCTCCAACCCGCGGACCCGCCAGGCTGGGGCCGGGGCAGGTGATGTTCGCCCCCTCCAGCATCCGCGAACCACCGGGGTCTGCGCTTTTCCTCCCTCTCCAGCCATCCCTGGCACCCCCGTCGGCGACATCGAGGGCAGGGAAAGAGTGGACTGACCACGGTCTGTCCTCCCTGTCTGACACCTGGGAAGGGAATCGTTTCCCTGCTCCCGCAGCTTTCATAGATTTGCCGGCAGAAAAGCCGCTGTCTCTGCTTTTAAAGGATTAGAAGAGTATGACATTCCCATCCGAAAAAAATGAGGAAAAAAATAAACAAGTATTTTTACAGCTTGATCTAACTCTGCTGGATAGAGGTGCTGCCTTCCTGTATCTGAAAGAGATAATCAGACTCCTTCATGGAAAGAAATAATTTAAATGATGGTTATCTCAGTCCAAAACAAAAGGACTTGTGATTCACTTCAAAAACATGAAGGAGCAGGCGGAGGAGCCTCGTTAAGACGTCGTTCAGGTGATGCTGTCGCCGACAGCAGCCTGGATTCAGGCACGGCAAACCACAGCTCGGCAGACGATGGAGGAGCTGCCGCACAGCCTGAGCAAGGTCGTGCACGGCCCTTGGGAAAGGGACCTGAGCTTCGGGGCTGCACCAAAACTCGCAGGTGCAGGGCAGGCACCTCCTGCCGGCTACTCCTGCAGCCAGCAACCTCCAAATTCTTGTTAAAAGCCTTTAGCAGACTAATATTTAGGTAGCTCAACACGTTCTTCTCCCAACATGAATCCCTGGCAGGTCCCTGATGAGCACTCTGCTACTTAAACCATGAGGGATAACAGCATTATTGAGCTGAGCCTTTGGGAGTGAAATAGCAAAAGGGTTTCTCATACCAGAGGCAGCTCCAGAAGGAGGTTGCTGAAAAAGCAAAAATCATGAAGTCATACTTTATTCTTTTCTTCAGTATTTCTTCCTCAGAAGAAAGAGATTTACCCCACAAGGTAGATCTGTGGCAGTCACATGCAAAGACCTGCTACCAACAGGGAAAACAAATACAACAAGATTTGGTGCAGACAGAAACTGAGGGGAACCACGTGTAGTAACCACAGGTTAGTGTCATCCAGTTGTAAGCTTCCCTCCCTTTATTTGGGCAGGAAACGAAACTGTATTTTTATTCACTCTGCTACTGTGCCCGTTTCCAGAAGAGGGAGCCAAGGCATGGTAAGTTGCAGCCAAACATGTAAACCATTGCTTATTTAATACGCTGGTTTTTTTAAATTGTCGGTATGTTTGGTTAATTCAAGACAGGAGGGGAGACGAGCACTGATAAAACTACAGAAGTGAAATGCATGTAGTAAGCTCAGAAAAGGAGTGAAAAGCTCTTGGGCATGGTAAAGTAATGATGGATACTGGAAACTTATTATCTCATACCCAGGGAGGAGTTATATCATGTTCAGGATCGCGGCTGTGGGTGCAAATCTCCAACACTGACATTGCAACACTGAATCATAATTTTAGTGAGTTAGTAGCCGATTTGGAAATCAAGCAGAAGTTTTCTTTACTCTTCGGTTCCTCTCCTTGCACTGCTCAGTGTCACCTCTTCTATTAGGACCCTGACTAATTTGCCTCTCAAATCAGAAGCTGCTTTCACTGTCAAAACCTGCTGCAGTTTAAAGAAGTGTTTGAGTGTAACGACCACCACATGCACATAGGTAAGTTTAAAAAGTAAAAACACAGACATAATTCCTTTTACTCCTCTATGATTTTCTAGAACCAAACCTCCCACCGAGCTGATTAAATGGCAACTGGAATCAGGTCAGAAGACAGGTGCTGACTACAGAAAATAATCTTACACAAGAACACAATCTCCTCTTGTTTTTCCTGTGTTCAGCTTAATCTGTCAAAAGATTAAACCAAACAAAAGATTATCGGGTTAATATTTGACCTGACATTTACTATCACTGTAGTTTATAGACACAATGGTTGAATTATTTGAAGATTTTATGAAGTTAAGCACAGCTCAAGAGCAAATCCTGAAGGGGTATGAAAGGAGCAATAGGCTCACACATTTCATAAAGGACAATTGTTGTCTCCTGAAAGGGCAGGCTGGCTGCAGCTTTCAGCTCCCTGCTAACCCAGAGCAATCTCAGTGAAATTTGTCCACAGAATAAAGAAAACACATGTGGGCTGATACTGCTAAATAATCCAACTATGCAAAATTGCTAGACAGCAATACACTGAAAAATAAGTGAATCAGTGAAGTTGGCAAATTGAGCCTGCTGTTAAATGAACAGCAACTACCATGCAGAAATTCCTCCAGGAGGGTATAAGGTATCAGGATACTGTTGGAATCCCTGTGTACCGTGAAGAGCATGGCAGAACACACATGGCTTTCTAGTCTGAATTGCCTGAACACATCAACGTGCAGCCCACCAGTACTTTGACCTACCTGGTCCTTAATTTAATCATACAAAGGCAGGAGGGGAGCAGAAAGGAGTAAAAACAGTTTGTAGCAACTTGAGGTGTCCATAGAGAAGTACAAATCGTTTTTAGGGTGCTTTTCATGAGCTTTCTGTTCTGTCTCTGCTCAGCTGAGCACACAAAGCAATGAGAGGAGGAGCAGGGCTGGGGACACCATTGCTCACAACAGCTATAAACCCTCCTCGTCCCTTTTTGTTAAGCACATTAGAGCACAAACAATTACTGACAGTGACGTGGCTTCTGAGGGAACAGACATCTCCAGTGCAGGTCAGAACCTGTAGCCCAAAGGCAGATTTAGGGCAAGCTCTGACTCCATACCCTTTTGTGTTGTGGATGTGAAGGATGCTTTCAGCCCCGTTACCCGCCAAGACACCACACAGGGATCGCGCTCCAACTCCATTTAATGAGCTTCGCAACCAGCTTGGACAGAAGGAGGTTTGAAATAAGTCAAACAACACTCATCTAGTCAAGGATTTTTTTTTAAGTAATGCCTTTAAGCTTATACTCAAGCATACAAAGCATAAATTTTACAAATTAAAAACAATAAAATCACCCTAGAATAATGACATGGCTTCCCCTGTATGTACAAGGAGTGGAAAGGAGGCAGAATTCTTTCCAGGTAATTTCACACATCTCAAATGCTACATAAATGCTCTCCACATGCTTTTCAGTTTTTCTTTTAATGTGGGTGGAAGGAGCTGAAAGTGTTTCAACAAAATCATCTTAAAGAGAGAAAGGTACTTCACCTGGCTTCAAGGTGTATGTTTTGCTCTTTAGAAGCCTTGAGAGGAAATGCTTTACTCAAAATTCTGCTGTCAGTTTCTGTGCAGCAGCCTCTGCTTCTCTGACTATATAAAATTAAGCAGTTCAGTATTTCTGAAAGTACCACCAGTACTTCAGGGAAGCCTGTGATCCCCCACCCTTCACAAATCCCTCCATTGTACAACAGAAGCAACCACAGCTCAGCTTAGATTTGACTGGCAGAAACAAAACACGGGAACAGCAAAGACAGTTACCAGGGAGGTGATGGGTTTGGGAAGAGGGAGATTTGTAGCCTAATCAAAACACACTTGCTACGCAGCCTTTCTGCAGAAGCATATGACAGGATATTTTACAACCCAACTGCTTCACATCCAAAGCATTAATGAAAAAATCTTACTTGCTTTCACCAAAGGCAAGGCTGGGGGAGGACGAGTGAGTGCACCACCCTTAAGGACCAGATCTATCTGCCACCGTTGAGTTTGGAACAAATCTTCTTACAAAAGTGACTTTCATATTGTTCTAAATTCAGTGGAACAAAATATGTATTTTTACACTAAAGAAAACTGATCAAAGTGGCATTTAATAACATTTGTTAAAGTGGTTCTCTAACAAAAATGGGTTAACAAAAGCCCATTCATTAGTAGTCACCAAATAAGACACTTCTCATGCATATGACAAAAGTTCATTCGTGTACTGAGACGTCTGTTTACTGTGTACAATATTTCCATAAATTATAATATGTTTCACAGCCCCTACCATTCAAGAATATTTCAAACAGATTATATATTATATTTGTATATGCAAACTATTTTATATACACTAATATAAAGATCCTTAGAAGTACCAATATCACTACCTTTATGCTTTCTCTAAAATGCATAGCTTTCGAATATCTTCTTGCAGTTACCAAAAACTTTACAGATTAAAGCTGCTTATCAATGTGGCATGTTCATAAAAACAAAGTGAAATAGTTCTAGACTAATTTTATATTAAACCCCTTAAAAAACGTTTATTTTTTAATGGAAGGAAACTGACAAGCTAGTGAAAGTTCAAGTAACCTACGCTCAATCGTTGCCCAAATACTCTATGGAATTAACACAGCATTTTAGGAGTACAGTGAACTTCTCACCCAGGGCTGTAATACTGCATTTCTCATGGAGAAAAATGCCAGTCATGCCACAGAACTGCATCACTTTCCACTTCAGCCGGGAGAAGCTTTACATGAGATTCAACAACACAAGCGTCAGAACAGAGGAAAAGCTGATCAGTTCTATGTGAAGAAATCAGAGCTATTCCAGTTTTGTTTCTGCAGTTTGTTATTAAACAAAGTTACATTAACCATACAGTTTCTCACAAACTAAAAGTTATACATGGTTTTCAGACATCAACCGACTTCAAAAAGAAAAAAAAATAATTAAAAGAGCCCAAACCAACCAAACCCACAACTGTTAAAAGTTTGGTGTTAGAATAGCCAGCCTGGGTGAAGGAAAGCCAGGCTGCTGCTGTAGTTGGGGGGCTAGTGATAGCTTGTTTGTTATATATAAACTTTAAGACCTCCATACCACAAATGCCTCAAAGTGGAGAACAGAACGATCAGTAGGAAATGGGAACAAATGATTTTGTTACATCAACCATCTCACTTAACCTTGGTGCTCTGCATCTCTCATAGCTGCTTAACAAACAATGATTTCCCCCCCCAAAAATAGCTACACAAGTAAACAGTGTTCACAGTAATGCAATCAGTAACAGGGTTTGTTAGTTCCCTTAAGCCAGGTGTATCTGCAAAGCTTTATACAGTTTAATGCGTAAGTATTCCAGTAAAATTAAGTGAAAACTAAGTTTCATTCTACAGGGTAATATCTACCATACAAGACTAGATTATGTACAGTATGGGACTGGTGTGACAACTGCCAGTGTCTCATGATGTTAAGCTGTTTCACTCATCAACTCTCTCTCTCTCTTTGCTCAGCAAAACCTGATATATAGACCCAAAAATCTAGAGATAGATTTGGCAAGATTAGTGCTTCCCACCTCTGGGTATAAACCCGTGTGCAGCGCTGCAGTCACTCAGCCAGAACATCCCATACCCAGAAGATTACAATTTGTTGACTTGAAAGTCTGGACTTCACATGTAAAACACTAAAACTATAATTCTAACTGGAGTGAGGACAGTCAGTAAACAAATACAGATGAAGATGAACTGCATCTCTTCAGAAAGGTATGGAAGAAGTGAGAAAATGGGAATTTCTGGTTTTAGACAGCCCTGCCCTGCTCTGCTCAGCTCAAGGCATAAATACAGCCCAAGCAGCTCTAAAACTACAGTTCAGCAAGCGTGAAGGCAGATCCTGCACAAGATGATGCATCAGAGGCTTCAACAAGCATCTCTCCCCACCACTTGATTTCCCACCACAGGTCTTTTATCTTACAGACATCCATCCAGGGGCCTTCAAAGCTGTCTGAGCCACCTGGAACCACTGCAGTGTCTACAACTGCAAATGGAACATTGCAGGGAAAGGCCCCTGTTAACAAAAACCCTCAAATGCCTCTGGGGCCATTTTGGTCATTCATGAAAATTGAGAAAAAAACTTGTTTCCATCAATACTCCTCCTGAAAAGATGGGTCACTGATCCATTATGAACATAGCTCTCACCATATAAAGCACCAAGAAGTCAGAAACAAGGAAGAAAAAAAAACCCTAAAGTCCTTAAATTATGATTTACAAGTTTGTACACTATTTCCTAAGCAAAAGGTTGACCTTACTGCAAAGTTTATAGATTAAAACTTGACCAGTTACTTTTAAGGGGAATGTATATCTGACTATAACTTAAAGGTAGAAAATATTCACTGTTCTATATACACATTTCAAACAGGAGACAGTTAAACTGAACTGTTGCCAATATAACTCCGTATTAACTCACTGGCCACTAAACTAGGCATCAGCAGCCAATTAGAAAGCTTGAGTTCTGTACTTTTAAAAATGCTATTTTTCCTGTCCTGTTTAATTGTTTTTTTTTAAAAATGTATTATAGTGCATAGCCTAAGTCAGACTTTCAAAGAGATACAGCGCCTTTCAATGCAGTTTTTGCAGCATTTAAAAGGGACTTTTCTCCCTTCAAATTAGATGTTCATTGAAAAATCTGAATTGAGTGCTGTACTGTAGTAAAAATATTTCAGTCACAGACTGATATAAATGTATACTGTGCAGTACTAAGATTGTTTGATGTCCATCTGCACACATTTTACTTGGGCTCTTCGATCGTCCCCTTGCTGAGGTCTGTCATTTTGGGATATTTCACCTTCTTCTGGTCCAGCTCATTCTGAGCCCACAGTAGTAGTTTCAGTAATTTTGCCAACTTGGGAGTTGATTCACGATTTTCATAGTCTAGAACAGCTTGATTAACCTCACTCCATACCTGCAAAAGAAATACTGGAGTTCAGAGATAGTTTTCACATGATTAACACTGCTAAAGTCACACAGGCACAGAGAAGATCACATCGAGTGTGCCAGTTCCCCAGAAATAGTCAGGACAAAGCTCCACAAAATATGAGCCTGCAGAAAACAGGGAAAAGAGACAATGAATACATTAACACCAGTTTTTTAATCTTGCTCAAGAAACACTTCTGTTCTTTTGCAAACCACTATGTATGTCTTCTCTAAGCATTTCAAAAATATTTGGACGTTATTTTCCTGACATCCGAATAAAAGACATCAGTTCCCTTCGAGAAAGCATCACCTTCTGTCGCTGCATCATGTTGAGCAAGTCTCCAAATGGTGATTCCTCGGGATTATCAAAGGCAAGCAGGGCCAGCGTGCGCTCCATTTCTGTCAGGCATTCCCTGCTCTCCTCCCCTTGTTCTGCTAATTGGGTCTGAGCAAATTCCAGAGCTGCCTCTGTCTCGCGCTGCCGGATCAGTTCAATCAAGTGCTGTTGCTACACACGGAAGACAGGGAAACAATATTAGCCACACAATTAACAAATCTTCACTGTTTCAAGGCTGCAAGATTCAGACATTAGTGTGTAATTTGAGACAAACACTAATCCTTAATTTGACAGTTTGAGGTCAATTCTCAACGTGCGAGACAAAGAACTTCTCTGCAAAGACCTACTGAAAAAGGGAACCTGGTGCTTTTGAGTAACAGGATTTGAAAAGCTGAGTTACTAAAAGTTACTACCAGGAATTCAGACTAACAGCAGGTGGAAGTTGGTAATTCGCAGGCCACAGTTGCTGTTACAAGTTTCCATGTTAATAACTGTATTTTATGGTTCCTGCACCATGCCACAAAGTTTCCCATCACTACAAAACAAAGCCAAGAACACCCAGAATTGCATCCAACTTCAGTCAGTCACCTCCCAACGTGCTCTTAAAATCTTTACTTTCTCCGCTCTTTCTAAAACAAAGATGGTTTGCCACCTGTCCTTACCTGCAAATGAAAGTAGAGATATCTGTTTGTATCCAGCAGCTCTGGATGGAGGCTGTTTATCAATGCAATGGCTTCCTGGATCTGTCCCTTCAGTATCATCTCACGAATCTTTATTCGTTCATCCAGAGTCTCTAAATCAACACTGGGTTCAATTCCAGACTCCATCCGGAATTTCTCTGCCGCTTCTTTAAAGCCCTCTGAAAAAGAAACATTTCACCCATAAAATATATTTCATGAAACACTTGAAAAGAAAACCCACCAGCTTAGATGCAAATACTTGAGTGTTGCTTGTGCACTTTGGGTGTTTGAAGATTAATCTGAAATTCTGAAAAAATCTCCTCTATTTCAGAAGGCATTCACCCAACTGGCATCCAACAGGACAAGCTTCGTTCTTTCCTAATTCATGTGTCCTCACTCTCCAAGGATGCAACTTGTAGTTTGATAGCTCTTAACTTAGCAGCCTGTTTTATACTTATATCAAGCACTGTACTTATTGCAAAATAGGATTTTTAAAACAACATTTTTAACACCCGAGTGGTTTTCCTTCACCCTCCAGTCCCCAGATTCTGTTTAAAAAGACCCAGCAGTTTTACTGAGAAGAAAACAAGAAAAATGGATTTTGCTTTGTCACATTATTAACGTTGTAACAGCTATTTTGAATCCCTAAATGCTTCTATGGACACAAATCTGATTTGCACCACCCACTAACTCTTCCTTCAACCCAGAGGATTCACCTCCATCCCAACATAAACAGGGGTGTAGATGGATCCAAGTGCCTCCGCCCTCGGAGCTTCCTGGGATGGCACGCAGCTTAATTGCCAAGCACAATTTCCAAGGGGTTTGGATTGTTCCAAGTATAAAGTTAGGCCACGAGCTGAAGGGGTTAATATTCTGGTCTCAAACTATTTTGACTACAGTGCCCTTTTAGAGTTTATCTTTCTGCCCAGCTAAGTTGTTCTGTCCAGCTTTCAGACTGTTATTTAGCAACAGCAACTTATCTTGAGCTCTCTTTTAATGGCACGAAAAAGGACACCCCAGAGAAGCAGGTCACGTTTATTTACAGCATTGCAGAAAACACTTTGTTTTCTCTTTCTAACAAAGAGTTCAGGTTCATAAATGACATTTCTATTTCATGATAACGCTCAGTCTCTGAATCTTTGTCACTTTCCTGCTAAGAGAAGCCAAGAGCAATCACTAAGTCCTCAAACCCCTTAATTTTACTCCACCTTGTACCCTATTCTAGCCCAAACTGTCTGATAAGTGACACACATTTAAGAGCTTGAAGCGTTACCACTCATTGTTACCTGTGACAAGGTAGTTCATGATAAGGCGGTTCATGTCTGCTCTCTGGATATGCAAGTTATTAAGTTTTTCCATCCATTCATCTTTTGTGATTTCATCAGGTTTTTCTGCATAACTCATCCTGGACTCTTAACTAGAAAAAAGAAAATCATCTCATTTAATGTGATTCAAGAAGAAATGTGTTTAATGTGTGTCAGAACTGCATTAGTGCCCTTTTTAAGGTTTTCTGTGAGCTCTTTTAAATTAATAATCCAAAAGGGACCCTTTTATCTCAAACCACAGTTTTACATTTTTCTCCTTCTCCTTCCTGCACTCTTTCACATTTATTTGCCAGACTCTAAAGCTGCTTTCAGCAATCACAGAATAAAAAATTCAAATATCCTCTTCCTGTCCTTACTCTTAAATCCACTCCATAGAAATCTTGCTTAGAATTTACACAGGACCCACAGCGCCCCAGTGTGAAACAAATGAATCAGAGTTTGACAGCCAGCCAGAAAGACTGTGACAACCATACAGAGCAACGCCTATATAAACAGTATTTGCTTTAAATTGTCACCAAAACTTGGGACAGCTCCATGTACAGCCACAAAAGTGTCCATGATACTTTACCCAAGTACAACTCAATGTACAACCAGCTTTGCTTTGCTGTCCCCAAAAGTTCTCCTGTCAATGCTACTGAAATGTCACCTCCCAATACTTTTTCGCGACAACATTTTTGTTCAGATTCGCACGCAAAGCACTTCACCGAAGCCCCATTGAACGATTTATAGCTCCGAGCCACGACCACGGGGACAGCGACAAGGGGAGGAGTGGCGGCGGCAACAACAACAACAGGCACCGCCACCCTCCCTGTCACACAACACGAGCGGCAGCGCCGCTGCCCATCGCCTCCGCCGCCGCTTCCAACAGGTTCTCCCGCCCCGGGAACTCCGGCAGCCGGGGCAGGGCCGCGATCGGTACCGAGGCAGGGCCGCTACCCCGATCGCTACCGAGGCAAGGCCGGGGCCGCCGCGTAAGGAGCAGGCCGCTCTCCCGTACGAGGCCACGCCCCCTCTGGCCAAGCCGCGCCCCTCTCAGTGACACGGAGTGGGAGAGGCCGCGCCCTCTCCCCTCAGGGAACACGCCCCCTCTATCCAAGCCACGCCCTTCCCGTGACGCCACAACAAGGCCACGCCTCCTTCGGAATAAACCATTCCCCCTCCGCCGCAAGCCACGCCCCTCAGGGACACTGGCTGTGAGGCCACGCCCCCTTTCGAGCAAACCGCGCCCCCTGCCAGGCCACGCACCCCCGATCGTGGTTTGGCGCGCTTCGCTGGTTTTTAATGGGTTTCACTGGTTTTATTGGTTTTTACTCGTTTTCACTGGATTTTTCTGGTTTCTATTGTTTTTTACTGGGTTTTACTGATTTTCAATGGTTTTTAAAGGTTTTCACTGTTTTTTATTGGTTTTTAATGTTTTTTTAGGGGTTTCACATATATTTGGGAGTCTCAGGTATTTTTGGGGGGGTCCAGTGGAGTCTGGAGGGTCCCAGGTAAATTTTTGGCGTCCCAGGTAAGTTTTGGGGTGTCCCAGGTATATTTTTGGGGGTCCCATGTGAGTTTTGGGAGTCTCAGGCAAGTTTTGGTGGGCCCAGGTGAGTTTCGGGGGCTCCTTCAGGTCCCTACGGCCCAGATGAAGTCTCGCCTTCCTCTGTCACCTGCAGCAGGGGCTTGTCTGCAAAATTGGGGGGTCAGGGGTGCCCGGGGGGTTTGTGAGGGAATTGGGGAGTCCTTGGGGGTCTTGGGTG
>JAOXXN010000252.1:9355729-9373279 GCA_026770055.1 Myrmophylax atrothorax
AACTTCAGATGAAATCTGACATTTCACAGTTACAAACCACACCACCTGGTGTCGTGCTTACTCACTTGAAGATTAATGAATTCAGAAATTCAGTTCTCACAGCTTTTGTAAACACACTTCAGCCAATTTACGTTTTATTTTCAGAGGTAAACCTTATTGAACATTTATGTAAAATAACTGGTAAGTTTTTAAATAATATTGAAGATGATTTTTTTTAGTGATAATTTTTAAACACTGGAGGAACACCAGCTAACCCAAGTTTCTGTTCTTTGTCATAGCATGTAGTACACATACAAGGTACATTATAATGGTATTTGCCCACATCAAATGTTTAAATGATTATAGTTTTTCCTGAAGTATTTTGTTGCTTAGGCCTTGTGCCTCTTTTTGTAGTGAACTCCCTTAAGATACGTATTTTAATTGACTTGCATCTTTTAAGATTCCTTTAAAGAAACTTCAGCTTTTTTGTCAGAAAAAAGTGTTTTAAACAAAACTGAAATTAGGAGAGAAAGACATAAATGAAACTAAGTGCTTATTTTACATGTCACTTTTTTATGACACTTTCTGTTCAATACAATTACAGGTGTCCATAGAGCCATCTCACTGAAAATGTCTTCATTATTGTAGGGTTTGGTTTTTTCCTAGGAGACAGGAATACAGGGTTTTGGGCAGAAAGTTTGAGGGTTTTCATAGAGGAGGTTGCTCTTAAATTTTACTATAATGGGAGTTTTATAGTTTTAACTAATTCCAGTAGAAAACTGGATTCCTGTAGCTAACTAGTAATATATATGTAAATACCAAACTTTAGTAACAAATAGAGAACAACCTGATTTATGTGATGAAGAACTCTCATATCAAATGCAAGGAAGAATTTGATTGCGTTTGTTAAGGTAAGTTGCACTGATATGTGGGACTCTATGCCATTACTTAATGCCCAGTTAAACTGTCTGTGTATTTGTAAAAAATGTGTCCTGCTTTTTGATGGATGGGTTTGAGCTGTAATCTTCTTCAGAATCTGCCAGTGCACCATCTGCAAGAGTATTCTACCCGATTTTATCTATTTAAGAAGTTTTTATATGCTGTTATAAACCTAGAAAGTTACAGCATTTGGGTCATTCCTATGAGTCCTCTCACTTCAGGTATCTAAAAGTGAGAACTCTTAAGTCTGAGCTAATCTGTTGTGGGAAACACATTCATTGGACCAAACATACAATTTGTTTTAGACACATCCTAAAGTGACTCCCTGTTTAGAAATGAGTATTTCTGAACATGGGTTATGAAGGACTTGCAGTCCAGAGGAGGCCAAGGATGGGATCCTTTCTCATGCAGTGTCTCAGAATGCTGCCACGTTCTCCCAGAGCTGCCAGCCATGCTCAGCAAATCCTTATTTGTGACTTCAGTGCACGAGGCCTTTTAGGAATTAAGGAAACTTAACATGATTAGCAGAATTACTCTCTGTAATAGTCTTTCCATCAGTCAGTTTATCATTTCAGACACGGATTTACTTTATACATTTACTCCATACTTGTCAGATGGAAGATTTTGTTATTACATGACCCAGTAGGTTTGTTAAGTAGTACCAAGAAGAAAATTAAGCCACTCTAAAAGATGTACTGGGTATTAGGAGCATGTAGTATATTTGCATCTAAGCCCACTGCCAAGGCCCCCTGTTCTCCTCCCAACCTTCTCTGCATTTATTAAAAAAAGGGGGTATTTAGTGTTATGCAGTTATGTAGAACAGTTTTGGGTTTTTTCTTCTGTTACTCCCTTAATTTGTGTTTCTTACTAATTTTTCTGTGTTTTGGGGGGGGATGAGTTAGGGCTGTACTTACAAGTGACTTTGTACACCAAAATCTGGTGCCTGATTAGTGACACCATCTACCATCTTTGTGCCCAGTGAAAATAATCCTTTTGATTGATTTCATAACTGGAGTGGGAAATACCTTGAACTTGTTTTGATAAGTGAATATTAAGTACAAGTACTTCTAAAGTTGCAGGCAGTATCTGAACTACACATACAAGACAAAAGTAGGTATGAGCCACATTTCCTTTCAGAAAAGTTACTTTTTACTTTCATTAGGAAAATTGGTATTAATTTAGTATCCTTTTATATAGAATTTCAGAAGTCATCCTGGCTTCCAGATTGAAGTGTATGGATTGTTGAGATTTGTGAACATTGTTCAGAGATCTATGTTGTGACAGAAATTCTGACTTTGTCATGTTAATGATCAAAATTTAGATCGTATCACAGGAGATGTAAGAAAGCAAACCAGGCTGGTTTATTTAGGAAGATCCTTGAGGTGTTTGTGGGGAAGCACCACCTGGCATGATTTCTGAAATATGTCACTTTTGCTTGCAGACTGATGTCTTAGAATAATAGGAAGTGTTATTTTTAATTATACTGGAGGAGGACAAGCTTAAGGTAGCATAATACAAACACTTTTTTTCACAAAGGAACCATAAAAGCAGTGTGTGCCCAGTGCTTATTTGACTGCTGAGAGCTTTTGTGTCATATATTACATTTAATACCAAGTCTGTCTGTTACATTCACTGCTGCCCAGTGGAAAGGGAGTAAAGGAACACTCCAGGCATGAAGTTTGCTGATGCAGATGTGTGTCAGCAGCATCAGTGGGTATGTCTGAAGCACCTGAACTCAGGTATTCATTTTGACAGAGCAACACTTGGAAAATACTTTTTTCTGTATTTTTACTGTTACTTCTCAAATGGAAATCAGCAGCAAATGTATCCTAAAGGGGAGGGAAAGAGGGTAAACATTTGCAGTATCCCAGTTTTTAACTAACCAGCCCTAAGGATACCAGGTATTCATCAGTGCTTCAGCACTTTGAAGTTCACCTGACTTACCTTATTGGACTTAAAAGGAATACATGAGCTGATAAATTACTCAATTCAGGTGCTAAAATTGCTTAAACATCTTAGCTGCTTTTATTGAGAAAAGCAACTTAAGTGTGCAGGAGAGTGAGGAGGGTTTATTAGCTAAAAAACCCCAAACATTAAATGTATTTCCTATTAATTGTCTTGTGGCAGAACTTCAGAGTAAAAAGCACTTGTCACACCAAACCTCTAAACTTCTGTTTACGTAACTGCAGACGGAGAGAGTGTGTCTTGTGGCGATTTACCTTCTTTGGTACCACAGAAGTTGTTAATGAGTGGGACTTGGAACGGGAAGTGTTTCCTTCAGAGAAAACCACAGTTTTTGATCACGCTCCTGCTTTCCAGCGGGGAGTTACGAAGACGCAACGCTGCCACCTCCTGGAAGTGGGAGCCCTGACTGGTGATAAAAATTTCCTTTTGTTATCCCGTCAGGTTTTTTCATTTTTTCTGCAGCAGAACTTGCACTCAAGCTATTCACAAAGTGAATAGTGTTTGCTTGTATAGTTAAAGGTCTTGTACTGCTTGTTCCTGTACACCTCTAACAAAATACAGAGACTTTGTAAAGGGAACGCAGTGATATTGGGATTACCCCACCAGCACAAAGTGTGCATATTGAAATGCCAGGATTATAGCATGCATGATGTATGTATGCTTTTTCTTGTGTCTGTTTCTTTCTGTAGTATGAGCAGGAAAAAAACACCACCACTATAAAGAGAGCAGGGGCAAAACCGAGTGCATTGAAAACAGGTCAGAATGTAAAAGTGGTGTAGGGAGCTGTAGGTGCTGTTGTGAAGAGAAGAAAGTAAGGCCCTGTCTGCACACAGGCTGGTGCAAATTTAATGGTGCTCTTCGGGCAAGGTTGTACCAGCTGAAGTTGTGACTCGAGTGCAGTGGATGTGGATATACTGCTCTTGGTTTATCTTAACTGTTAAAATATATTTTACTTAAACTTGTCTTCTTAAGCAATATGTATGTTTGTCTGCAAGGACTGATTGTAGTTAAACTGGATACCTTTGGATATGAGTGCTTCCCCACAGGAAAAACTAGGCTGCACCAGGTTCCACACACTTACAACTGAACTACTGCTGGCATCTGAATTAACTCCTAGAAAGCCAAGGTGTCTTTGTTTAATGCTGTATTATGCAATGTAGGCCTATGCTGAGAGGCATTTAGTATTGAGTAGTACCAGGGAAATAAAAAGTAATATCTGTTTAGTTACTGGCCATGCTCTGGGTCATGTGGCTGCCCTGTGTGTAGGCCTGGCCTAAACCTTTGTAACTAGAGGAGTTTTCAGGAGGGCTGCTGAAAGACCACATAATGATCAGCATACCCAAGATGAATCTGCCAGAACCTCTTGAGAAACTCACTTTGGAGAACTTCTGGCTTTGAAAGGGTCATAGTGCAGGAATGGCTTGTGTGACACGGCAGCTCCGGTGCTGAACTCCCATTGTGACACTGGCAGGGCTGTACCGGCCCAGGGGCTGGCTCAGGGCCTGAGCTCTGCCTGTGGAGTGAGGCAGACCGTGGTGGCTGCTGAAGCCAACATCCCCTGGCACCCAGCCAGTTAAAAGGAGCAGTGGGATCCTTGGGGAGCCATTATCATCTGCTGCCTGTGAACTCTGGAGCTCCCCTTCTCTGCTCTACAAGGTATGTTACACCTGCCCTGTGGCTCAGCCACATGAAGATTTTTGCCCTGTGTTTACAGTTAGGAAGGCTGGTCCCTGCTACTGGCATGCTCTTATTTTGCCACTGAAGCACCCACCACCCCTGAGGCACTTGGAGACAGCAGGCCAGCACTCCTGCCATCAGGAGTGCTTGGCTTCCGTGAGGAACCATTGCTGAGGGGAAGGGTTGGGGGACAGAAACCTGGTATCACATACAGAGGCACTGCATATGAGGGTGGTTTGTCTCTTGTCATCAACACTGAAAGTGATGAAAGTTTGATTAAAAACACTCACCACCCTCCTGCTGTTTTGCTTTCTTTTTCTAATTTTACTTCAGTTCTTTGAACTTGCTCACTTGACTGCATAGCCAGTGAAAAAAGTTCTTTGCTAGTCCCCAAATAAAAGGGTTTTTTTGAGGTGACCACTTGCACTTTGAGTCAAGTTTGCTGCTGATTTGCTGTGTGCGATCTGTGCTGAACTGGGAAGCTGAAGATGGCCTGTCCCTGCAAGGAGTGATGATACCAGTCCATGAACAATCTGGAAAATCAAAAGTCATTTTTTTTGCAGCAGATAGTGCCTCTTGCTCAGGAGGGCGGTAGTATTGAAGATACAGTCGTCTAACAAAGTTAGGTTACTATAATCTCATGTAGATTAAAATAAAACTTGTATGTCAAAGCTGCAGATTTTCACAAGCATAGAGCTCCAGGTTGACTTGAATACAGAGAAATCACCATGACAGGCCCTTCTCACCGAGTCTAAGTCAACTTTAAAGAAAGGTTAAATTTCTTTGTGTGCCTCCATGTAGAGGCTTGGCACGGAGGCATCTTAATTGCAGTGCAGAGTAGTGCTGACTGAGGCTTTAGAGGAGCAGCAGTGGGGCAGGCAGCACACCTCAGACACTGGTGTTCAATAAACTGATTTGGTCTTTAAAGTGGAAGCAGACCTGTGTCAGGGGCAGTTAACAGGGAAAACTAACACTGGAACGGATTTAAGAGTAGCTCAACACTTCTGAATTAGACCTAGTGCTAAGCTGTCTTTGAGGGAAATGACCAAAAGTCCAGCAAAAGCAGGTGCAGAGCAGCTGAACAGCCGCGGAGCTGCAGTGGTTCCAGAGCCCCTCACCTGCACAGCCGCGGGCACCGGAGCTCGGTGCCACCAGAGGGGGCTTCAGGGGCACCCAGCGGCTGCGGTGGGCGGCCCCAGCACTGGGACCAGGCACAGCTGCTCCCGGGGGACGGCTCGGAATGGTAAGTAGCTTCCCGTTGTGGAGTGCTTTAGGACTGACAGCTAAAGCACCAGCCCACCCGTGTTTCTTACTCAGTTTTTTAAGTTGGGTAATGCACCAAAAAGTTTCACCTCGAAAGAACTGGTGGATTAAAGTTTGGTGTTGGCCTCTACATTGGGGTGGAGGGGTTTGGTTAAATTCTGCTCTCTGTTCAGGTTATTTCTGTCACAAGTCGTGGAGGAAGGGGCACAGCTGCGTCGGACAAGTCCACTTGGGGCACAGGCTGAGTGGCAAAGGGAAGCTGTTGAACAACACTGGTTCTCAGGTTGAGAGATCCTGCCCATCCTCGGCTTCAACACTTTCACAGAGGGAAAAATGCAGTTCTTAAATTCTCAGAGAGCTGTCAAAGAGGGGTGAGGTATTTCATCTTCTCTAGGCCAGGAGCCTGTGCTGCTGTGCTCTCTGCCAGAGTGGGTGCCCTCACCTTCTGTATGCTCAGACTGGACACCTGCAGTGCTGGAGTGACTGCACAGATACAGCGACTGCAGCCACCTGTGTCTGAGCCAGAGGAGCCACAGGACCGAGCAGGATTGCACAGCCCAAGCTGTGTGTGACACCCAAAGGGCTGGCAGGGCAGTGCCTGAGTAATGACTGCACGTGCTGAGCTTTGCACACCTACACTCCTCTCAGCTGGGTCAGCTCTGTAAGGGCTGGTGTCTCTGTAGAGGTCAGCTCTTCTCACAGCACAACTGCTCAGCTTTGTCCTTACACAGGCTGTGTGAAAACTTTCTAACAGGTATTTTGGGGGTTTTAACAACGATGCTGCATTAGTGTGAATTTTCCTCCAAGGACCTATGAATCTTTCAAAGTGTAGTAAACGATCCACTTTTGAACAGGTGGATCATAAGTAGCTGTTCTGTTTCTTAGGTTTCATTATTCCTGCTGTGGAATTTTGCAGATCTATTTTTATTGTTACAGAAAAATGTTAATTACCACCTTTCTTACTATTTGTGCCACACAAACTCATATATTGTGCATAAGACTGAAAGTAGAGTTACGGGGTTTTGTTTCTGTTTTTTCCCTGAAACTCTTATTTTGGTGACAGAAGTGTGCAAAAGAACAGTAAGCCCACACATGCTTGGGCAGCCTTTGTGCTGGGCAGTGTCTCCTCAAAGTGCTGTGGGTTCCTGATGTCGTCCTGCTCCCTTGGGCCTGTGCTCCCACTGCGGATGGTTCTGGGCAAGCTGGATGCGATGCAGCCATCAGCTCCTCACACTGCCTGGAGGAATTTCATCCTGGGGGAAGAAAAATGTAGTTGAATGTAGATGGAAGAGAACACAGTGAAACATTGAGATGATGACTAGACACCAGAGACAGTTTTGCTTGAACAGGCTTATGCCAAAATCTAAATTCTGGGCAGAAACTTCTCAGAGTTACTATTCTGTAACAAACAGCTTGCATAGCTGCAAGATATGTTTCACAGAAGTCTTTCTAATGTCCTGTAATGATAACTGTGATGCTTTAAAAAAAAATTTTAAACCCCACTAAATAGCAGTACCAGAGTAATTGTGAAATGAGCTGTTCAGGTATAACAGCCTGTGTTTTATTTACACAGCTTTTAAAAGTTCTGGCATCAGAGCCGGATACTAAAATTTTTTAAAGAACTTTGATTTGAATAATTTTAAAACTATACAGAGGAAAGGAATAGCATGATGATTCAAGTATTTAAAAACTGGAAGAACTAAATAATGTCTCCAGCAAAACCTCTCATCACAACTGAGATAATGTAAATAGAAACAGAGGGGAGGGTGGGGGGTAGTTTTTTGAAGTGGCTTTCAAAAGCTACTATTCCGAAGAAAGATTGGGTGGAGAGGGAAAGGGGGAAGAGTCAGAATAGGCTTTGAATGTTATACAGAAATATTTTTAAAGGAATAAGAGAAGCAAAGTTTCTTTTGGCTAACATAGATGCTGGTGATGTAAAACCCAACCTCCACGTGCTGCTTATGGACTGTGGTAACAAGTGCAGCCTGCAAATCCTTCATGCAAAGCTAAGCAGCCCTACACTGGAAATCCTGCTAAGCTGGCTTCCCACAACTGCATGGCACTGCTGAGACATCTGTTGAGCTGTTCACAAGTGAAGTACCTGTAACCATCGGGCTCGTCTGTAACAGCAGATGATGTGGCAGTTCTGTCCTGCTGTGTGTTGTAATGTCTGGCTTAGCTGCACGGGGAATTCCTCAGGGGAGGGCTTCTGTACCTCTTGACATCTGGTGGGAGAGATTCTACTGCTGTCTATTCTGAACATACCATAATGATGTTATTCCTTAAGCCTGGGAGGAATGCACTGTTTTCTGCCAGAGGATTTGTTGGGTTTCACCCTGGGAACAAGCTGGCTCAGCTCCATCTGAACCTCAGTCTCTTTTGCCCTCCCTTCTCTCCAGTCAATAAGGATCCTGTCCTGTCCTAACCAGTGGCCCACGGGACAAAATAGGAATTATTGTTTTGTTTAAAATAGTTTAATAGTTAGTTTCTAACATCAAGCCAAAGAGGTTCACCTGTGTGTTGAAAGTGCTGAGCAGAAGAGCCACTAATTGCCTTATTCTGGCTCTAATCTTCTGCCTGTGGTGAAACTACCTGTTACCCTCTTGGGAGGGGTAGGCTGATGTTCAGCACTTGTCTCATCCTTTTATTTTAACTTTACTGTAGGTATACTGGAGCTAATTCAAAGGAACAAAGTCCCCCTGGTATAAAATACAGTGACTGGTGTGTACAGTGGCATTGGCTGCACCTTCTTCTCAAGCTGCTCGTGGATTTCATGGCTGAGCACTTTGAAATCATGGTCCGAGGGAATCCCTGGTCCATGATACATCCCATCTTTGCTGAGCAGCTTTGGCATCTGGTCAGAAGTGAAATTCCACATGTATTGGCATACTGCTCTCTAGGAAGAGTAAATATTTGTGTTAGTGCTTCCAAACATACACCAGCCACATTCCCATTCCTGTCAGGAGGTCCTGGAGGGCTTGGGTGTGCTTGTGTTGTGGGTAGGTCAATAGAAAGATGAGCTGCCACCTGAAGAGCCGGTCCTGCTCCTTCCCCACCGTCCTCTGGGTGCTCCTGGATGTTGGATCCAAGACCTGTGTAATGACACAGTGAGTTCCTTCAGCTGAATTATGTGGCAGCACATAATTGATCTTGACACTGAAAACCAAAACTTGATTGGACAAAAATTCTAGTTTCTCATAATCAAAACAGGGTAAGGGTTTTTCTTAGATGAGATTAATCTACAGCTGTCACAGGTTCTTTGCATGTGTAGGATTTAAGTAACCTGGATTTTCATCACAGTGTGCACACAGTTGGACAGTGTCCATCAGATAGTGCTGTGTCCTGTTGGTTGGAAGAGGTTCTCGATAGTTCTGAACCACTGAAGGAGCCACATGTGACTTAAGTCAGTTCATGCAGAATCTACCATCCACTTCTCTAATCTACAAGCCCTGCTAAGGAGACTGTTGTAATTCAGATAGAAGTAGCTTGAAATTGCCAGTCTCTAGGGAAAACTGGGGGAGTATTGTGATGCTTGTGAACTATTTGAATTTTTTTCCTTTGGCTAAAGAAGCACAGAACTGCAGACCTTTGAAATCCTTTCTAAATAGTTCTGATGTCAGCTCGTAGGCTAAAGGATGCCTCTGTGTCTCCTCAAACCTTACAAATCCTGCTTCCTTCAGCCCTGGGAACTCAATCTACTTTTGTACTGGTACCTTTTATTTATTTATTAATTTATTTTACAAGTCTGTGTTACCGTGATAGAGCTGTTTGTAACAGAGAGATGTGTGGTGTGGGTGTAGTTCTTATTCAAAACATAATAGACACAAAACATCTTAGTTCTCCTATTTTTAGTTTTATCAGTGTAGTTAACAAAAACTGCTTTGAACTAATCATTAAAAAGAGAGGGATAGAGGATGAAGTACAAATTTACACTTGCACTTCTGCTGTAACCCAAAAAGAACTAAACATGTTAGTGCTGAGAAGTACATTTTGCTGTTACTGCTTTGAAAGCCAAGCTGTGCTGTCCTGCCTGTCTGTGATAAGCCACAGAACGTGCTGCTGTCCCACCTGCCTGAGAGGATACTGTTCTGTGCAGAAGATAAACTAGGAAGAAGAGAATGGGAGTAATGCCTGCAGTGTTACCAGTTTGGGGTATTCGCCTCCTCTCTGTTCAAGACTGACCTCAAAATAGTTTGGCTGGTGACCTCTTGGGTTCTGGCGGCCAAATGTGACCAAACAAAAACCATCAGCAACAACTCCTTATCCCCTTCCTCCCTTGTGGGATTGCCAGAGTCCTCCTGATAACTGGAGCAGTGTTAGTGGGGTAGGGAAGAGTGGAGGGAACACGGGGAGAGGACACTGAGGGTCATATGAAAGGTCTCCCTGGCTCAGTCAGACAGAAACCACAGGCAATCTCCAGGGAAAACGGGGGGAGTGTGTGAGGGTAGTAATTGTAATCTCCTTTACAGCAAAATCAGCACACCCTGTGAAATGATTTAATGTGGTGTGGCAGCAGGTTATGTTTCACACTTGAGGTAGTTAAATCTTGCTCAGTTGTAAAATACTTTTTGGAAAACAATCAGGATAAAGATACAGTGATTCTGGATCTTCTGCTGCTTCTCCTTGTGTTCCTGCAGAAGTTCAGCACACACCCTTGTGCTTCACCTTACAGCAGCTCAAGTCGTTTCTTGGTTTGTCTCCCTCCCGTGTCTGTGGGGCAGCTGCCAGCAGAAAGGCCAGTTAAAGGGCTGGGGGTGAGGAGGGTCTTTGCTGGAAGCATATGGTGATGTTCAGGGGTACCTAAACTTCAGGCATGCAGAAAAGTTGCAAGGCCATTTCTTCCTGAAATGAGGGAGTATCACATGTCCCCTACACATTCAAAATCCTCCCCAGTCTGAGGGATGATTCCATTGGAAGCTTATGCAGATACGTGGGGTTTCTTGAGTCACACCCCCCGGGAGGGCTTCATCTCCTTCAAGTCCATTTCAGAGCAGATAGATGGGACTGTTTAGACCCTTCCCAGTGATTTCTTCTCTCAGAGCAGAACTGGAAGGTGAGGAGGGACCAGTTGCTCCTTCCTTATTGGAAGTTAAACTCCTGGATCTTGCCCAGGAAGTGTCCTGTACTTTGCACACAGGGCTTGTGGGCTAATGCTACAGACCTTCAGCAGGCTTTGAAACAACTATTTTAGTTTTGGTAGTTTCCCTCAGAACCCATCCTTGTTTGAGCTCTCAAGATCCATGTGTTTGTGTTTGCCCGTTGTAACTTGGATGTCTTGCAAAAGATGTTTTCTTTACAGGAGGGTGGGGTGTGTTTTGGGGTTTTTTTAGCTGTGTTCAGTTGTTCATGTCAGTGCCAGAAGGTGAATGGATGAAATGCACTTCATTGACATGTTTGCTTTTAAAGTCCTGTGCAGGTGTATCTTTAACAGGTGTGAAAACTGGAGCTTTTACTTAAGACTTCATAAATTTTCTTGTGTATAATGTGTTTCAGTTATTCTAGTAACAGTGGAAAAAAGATGTTTAAATGCAAAATCTGAGTACTGTGAATGGAATCATTTGAGAATGGTGGGAATTAGATGGCCACAGCCTGAGCAGCAGTGTTAATGTTTAAATGTTCTATAAATCTAGAATTTAGCTAGAAACTGAATAGGTTTATTAAACTTCAATTACACTAAAGGTAATATTAATGCAGTTTCAAGTTCAGGAACTCTGTCATCAATTCTGTGATAAACTGGTTCTGTAAGGTGCTATGAGAGTTTTTCTGCTGAAGTGTAGAATGTGAGTTGTACTACCTTACATTTATTTTTTTCTTGTCTATGTGTGGGATTTTTTGAAGCTTAACCATGAAATCACTCTCAGAAATCTTTGAAGGTGGTGCCTCCCCCCCATTTTTCTTGTAAACAAAATTTTAACTGAAAAAAACACCCTATGTCAGCCTTGGCATAGTTTTTAAAATGGCTTTTAACAAGGCTAGTGAGATTAAATAGCTTGAACTGCCTGCTTGTAGTTACTCTCTGGAGTTGGATGGAGATTGGTACCTGGTCTTCATAAATAGAAAGTTACAAAGTTAAGCCTTTAATATTATATTTTTTTTTCTTAACAGCTCAAAGGGAAGAGAAAAGGATTGAAGATAGAGCAGAGTCCTCACTGGCATCAAAGAAGACTGTTGTGTCTGTAATGGAGAAACAGTCATCTCTCCCTAAAAATCTGCCTTCCAAGAAGTCTCCATCCTACTCTAACACACCACTCACCAAACCACCACTGAAACCTGCTGGAAGTTTCAAAGGTGTCATTCCCAAGAAACCTTGGGCTTCATCAGGCAGTGTTCCTTCCAAACAGTCACCTCTCTCCCATGGCTCAGTAGTTGCCAAGAAACCAGCTCCGTCTTCCAGTTTAGGGGCAGGACTCAAAAAGCCTTCGCTGCCTCCCGTGTCAGCTGCAGCTGGAAGTAGTCAAACAAAAGCATCCCCCAGTTCTGCCCAGTCACAGCCCAACTCTCAGATTCGACAAAATATTCGACGGTCCCTGAAAGAAATTTTATGGAAGAGGTGGGAATTCAAAGCACTTATTTTATGTAGGATGCTACACCTAGAAGTAAATGTTTAGCCTGCAGAGTTTTGTTTATGTCTTGATAAGGAATTTTGAGGGATTCAATTTATCAATTGGCTACAAATCACTACAATTGGCATTTCAGGTTTATATTTGAAATAAATGTGTATGTGAAAAAGCCTTTAGAAAAAGAAACCTTGCTATGTCATTTATATTGGGGTAATTACAGTTGAAGAACTAAGTTACAGCATAGCAGCTTTATAATACAGGTGCTCTTGAGTTTTAAAACTTGGTGCTGGCAGTGTTGGAGGTGAAGAGTTGTAGGGAACATAATACAGGAAATACAGTGGAAGATTAAAGGCTCACTGAAGGAGAGATTCTGTACCCTCAACATAAAAATCAACACCAAGAAATCCTGCTCAGTGGACAACTATCACTTGGTAAAGGGAAAAAAAACCCCAAACACAAAAAAGGGCAGGTTTCCCCCCAGTGGTTGTTAAAGCTAATGCCAGCCATCAGATATCATAGAGCACTGCCCTCTTGTATTGTCTCTGAAATGGAAATGCTGGTCACAGTGAAGAATCTAGGACTGAAACTCAAGTGCTTGGGCTCCCTGTGGGCAGCAATTAAAAGTTTGCCCAAGTTAGGCCTTAGATAGACTTTGGCTCTCACATGTCAATTAAAGGAGTCTTGAGCCCTCTGAGTGAGGAGCAGCCAAGGGCAGCTCTGAAAATTAGTTTTTGTGACTGTACCTGACCATTCACACCTGACATATCTGCACATGTCTGTTCTTGTTTTCAACAGAGTCAATGACAGTGATGACCTGGTCATGACGGAGAGTGAAGTGGGGAAAGTAGCACTCAATATTGAAAAGGAGATGTTTAATTTGTTCCAAGTTACGGACAACAGATACAAGAGTAAATACCGTAGCATCATGTTCAATCTCAAGGACCCCAAAAACCAGGTTTGGAACTTTCTTAAAGAGTAAACATACACAGAAGTGTACTTTTTGGATTTAATGGTGTGTCAGACTCTACCTTGAACATTAAGGGCTTCAAGATAGAGACTTAGGAATTAAACTCTTAAATATTACTATAAAGCCATTCAAACATTTATAACAATATTTTTATCCAAGTAGGAGTTCAAAGCCTGCTTTAGTTGCTCTTTGGTATTTATTCAATTTGGGCATTTCGTGTAAAATACTTGTTTAAAGAATGGCTTTCTTAAAATAAATACAGACTTCATCTATTTCATCTCTTGTGACATTCTGTAGTATGTATTGGATACATGATATCTTTGCTTTAGAAGAAGAAAACAGCTGCTGGTACAGATGAAAATATTCACTAGAGAACACTTGAAACTTTCCTTTTAATTTTACAATAGGTCTGAAACAGGAGAGTGGCTGTTCAGTTTCTAACATTCAGTTATACTGAGAGTTACTGATGATAACGAGGAAAATTCTTCTGTTTCCAGGGACTTTTTCATCGTGTCCTTCGTGAGGAAATCTCACTGTCAAAACTAGTGAGAATGAAACCAGAAGAACTTTTATCTAAAGAACTGTCTGTGTGGAAAGAGAAACCAGCTAAGGCAGTAAGTAACATTAGATACCAGTTTGCCAGCCTTTACCACACATATTAAGTTAATAATGCTCAGTTTCAATATACTTTTTCTCTACCATGTGCCAAATGATAACAAAACATACAATAAAATAAATATATGGACTTTTAACCAGAATGTTTTTGTTTCTCTCAGTTGGTGGAGTCAAGGAGCAAATCTCAGGAAACCAAGAAAACGGCTGTAAAACGGGAACATGTGCCAGTTGTCAATATGGAAGATTCTCCACCAGTGTCTGACTCTGATGTGAGTACTGGGGCTGTTGCTTCAGCATGAGGACACAGAGGGGGAGAAGTGGCAACTGGGGCTTCAAATTCATCAACAGAAGTACAGATTGTTTTACTGAACTGTAGGGATACCACTGCCTGGTAGTTGTGCTATTAGCATTTTTCATTCAAGTGTGAAGGAGTGCAACAACCAGTGATAAGCATATTTTGCAGCCATCTCAAAAGTGCTGCGTATTTTTCAGCCCTTGCTATCAATTTACAGAGAAATCTATTTCTGAACATTAACTCTCTACTTCAAAACACTCTGGAATGAAGTAAGGACAAATACAATTTGGGAACTCTGTCTAAGATGATATGCTCCAACCAAGGCCTTTTTTTTTTTAAGAACTGGAAGTTAATTAACAGTTTTCAAAGTATTTTTTGTTGTTGACATGAATGACCAACTGCAATATTTTTTGTGTTTATTCACTTTTAGGAACAGCAGGAGTCAACCCGAACTGTGCCCAATGTGAACAGTGTTCCTTCTCTAGACATTTTTAGCAGCATGTTGAAGGATACAACAAGTCAACATCGAGCCCATCTTTTTGACCTGAACTGCAAAATCTGTACAGGTATTTACAATGCTGACCTGGGGCTAAGTAAATGAACTGTTACATTAAGAGTGGTGTTTATTTGTTTTTCTGAAATAGTTTCTCCGAACTTTTTTATTGTTAAATAGTAATCAAAAGCTTTTGAAATAAATTTATAGGTCAGATTTCAGCATTGGAAGATGAGGTACCACCTAAGAAGATGAAGTCAGGGGCTTCTGCTAGAAAGGTGGAGTCAAAATCAAAGCCAGAAGTCCAGCCCAAGTCTGAAAATCCTGCAGCAGCCCCAGCAGCAGAGCCTGACAAAGAGCCTGTCACTGATGACGCCATGGACATTGATGTTGAACCAGAGGCAGAACCAGTTTCTCAGCCAAGCGCAGAAAGAACTTACATTCCTACCAGCCAGAGCCAGAACAGCACAGACTCTGCTGTACCTGAAGAGGTCTCTGCTTTCGCTGCCTCTTGTGCTGGCCCAGTTGTCACAACCGTGACAGTTTCTGGCCGAGACCCAAGGACAGCCATGAGCAGCTCCTCTGGGACCACAACACCAGCACAGCGTTCTGGGCCTGCAGCTGAGAAAGTCTCAACAGGGGAAACCAAACAGGGAACTTCCAAACCAGCTGCAACTGTCCCCAAATCAATACTAACCAAACCGTCCTCCTCCCCAGACCCCAGATACCTGGCGGTTCAGCAGTCACCCAACAGCAGGTGCGTGTGCCCCACAGGCAGCCAGGCTGCCACATCCCTCCTGGCTTTCTCTGCACAGTCCCACCTTCCATTCCCTTTCTCCCAGTCAAAAGGCATGTTCAGGTGTAAAGTTCAGGTAGCCCGATTTACATTTTTTATTTGCCATCTCTCATTTGCCTTCCATAGATGATAAAATTTTCAGAGCATGAGTGTTGACAGCAAAGATTGTGCAATGTTTCAGCAGGGAAATAAAATGAGGTAATGCAGACTTAGAGTCTGCATGTGTATTGACATAGAAGAACACAGTGTATGGGAGAGATGGTCTAAAGGCATTTCCAGATTTTCATCCTGTATTAAAATACTGTTACATCTGAATATGAACCAAAGTTAACTACTTGATCAACTTGAAAGGAAGTGGATTTCTTTCCTATTCTAAGTATATACATTAGTAAAACTAAATACTGCTGAGTATATTCTTGTGCAATTGCAGTTAAAATAATTTTATTCATGGCAAATTATTTTACTTTCTGCTGCACGTTGTTAACTTAATTAGCAGGAAGTCTGTAATTCCAAGTCTTTTGTTATGGAATTGGAATCACAACAGTTATAGTGCTAACTTAATTTTATGAAAGTCATGTCTTTTGGCATCTCTTTACCTGTCTGCAGCTACCAGTTAATTTTCTGTTACTCATTGCTTTTTTAACTAATACCAAGTTAATGGAAAATATTAACAAAGCATTTAGTAAAACTTTTGTTATTTATTTAAAAGAAAGTGTGGGCTAATAGGAGGAGGGAAGAGAATTTTTAAAAAAATTCCTCATTTCATCGTGTAACCTTTCTGTTTGGATTTGTTTTGCAGCGTTGCAGAGCCACGCTCACCTCAGGACAGCGACACTTCCCTCTTTCTGTCTCGTCTCAACACCATTTGGAAAGGATTTATTAACATGCAAAGTGTGGCCAAATTTGTCACTAAAGCATATCCAGTCTCCGGGTGCTTTGATTATCTTAGTGAGGTTAGCACTGATGTGTGTGTGTGTTTGGAGTGGTCTGGGCTGCAGTTCCTGTTGCTGGAAAGGTTGGGGGCACTGTGTGTTTTTATGGAGTTTTATTAGAACTGTGGCAGTGGTAAATGGTATCCCTTCAGTAACAGGCAAAGTAGCTCAAGAAAAAAAGCAGCCTTTTAAAAATTCCTTACAAATCTGTGAAGAAATCTAAGGTCTTTCAACATGTTGGGTTCTAACATGGGAATCATGGCTTTGTTTCAGCCTCATTGTTCTAGAGCTGGTGTTTTAAAGTGGATGCCTTGTTGTGTTCTCAAACTAGATGGGTCACTGATGTGATCTGTGGGAAAATTTTGTTAGGCTGTTTGTGAAAAATACAGTCGTTTTTGCTAATTTTCAAATAAAACCAGTTGGATGATACAGTTCTGGGAGGGTGTATGTTCAAACAATGAGACAGTAGAAAGGTTTGCACTAAAATAAGAAAGCTTTTCTTTTTCTGTTTTTAATCTGAAGGGCATTTAGGTGACCGTTAGGAGGTTTCAAACACAAACGTGTGTTTTAGGAGTTTATTAGTAGGGTTGGTGGTTCTTTTGGGTATTGCATTTGCTGAAATGAGTTTCACTGTCCTTGTGACAGGAAGCTCACTAGAACTTAAGTGATTTGCACTGACTGAAAATGTGGAGAAAATCTGTAGTGCAGAGAGCAGCTTCCCTGTATAAACCAATATATATGTTATGGCTTCCCTGTAAATGCCAGTAATGTGGATACAGAACTATTTGATGTGTTGCTGCTCTCCTTGTTGGGGATGTTTCTGTTTCATGTATCCCGTTGGCCTTTGGGTCACATGCCATAATTAAACACTTCCAAATTTAGGAACAGCCTGTCTGAAATCAGAAAATTACGTTCTGAAGTTTACTAGATATAATTGTGCATTATGCTCTGGACTGCTGGGATGGGGCAACCAGCACTGCTTCTTTTTTTTTGTTTTCCTTTTTGTTTTTTCTCATGCTATGATGTGATGCTTCTTGTTTAGGATTTACCAGATACAATTCATATTGGG
>JAOXXN010000252.1:9373379-9384813 GCA_026770055.1 Myrmophylax atrothorax
ATTGGGGGGAGGATCTCACCGAAGACAGTCTGGGATTACGTTGGCAAACTCAAATCTTCACTTTCTAAGGTATTACCTTAAAATCCTTTGCAAAACCCAGAAGAAATATACAGCAATGTAAAATGGCAACTTTTTATAATGTAAAGTAGCAAACAGCAAATACTGACATAGATCACACCAGGAAAACTACCAAAACCAATTAGAAATTTTTGATTTAGTGAGGAAATGTGTTTATTGAGCTGCAGATCTTCTTAATCTCTCTCTCCTGCGTAGTAGTTAAATCTTCATACTATTTATTAATTGAAATAGTGAAGATTGAAATTGAAATCTTAAAGAAAAGGGACTTATCATTTAATGTATGTAATAGATTTTAATATTAAAATCACTTCAGAAGTGAAAAAATTATGCACAGTATACAGAGATAATAATGAAACTAAGAATTTTCCATTTCTTTTTTATTTGAGCCTCAAGCTCTTCAGTTTGATGCAAGATGCACAAGTAAATTGTATTTCTGAAAATTACAAACCTAATTTTGTTTTAATGTTACAAATTGAACAGCAGTAGTCTCTTAAAGTGAGAGTGTTGCCCTGAAGGCATAGTTGGAGTGATGAATGTACAGTTTATTTTTACCTCTGGAATTTGCCCTGTGCCATTTTATTTGCTGGTACGTTACAGGTTGAGTTTTTCCACTTTGCTTTTGTATTCCAGGAATTGTGTTTGATTCGTTTCCATCCTGCAACAGAAGAAGAAGAAGTTGCCTATATCTCTCTCTACTCCTATTTTAGCAGTCGTGGTCGTTTTGGTGTTGTAGCTAATAACAACAGACATGTCAAGGATCTCTACCTGATTCCCCTGAGTTCTAAGGACCCCATTCCTTCCAAACTCTTGCCCTTTGAGGGACCAGGTAAGCACAAAACAGGGGAGGTTAAATGCTAGGTAAAACCACAAACCAAAAATCTGAGACAAGTTATTGAATATTTAATGTAAGCATTATTTAAATTTCTTTTATATAAAACCAATTTTAAACTATGTAAATAGGAGGAAAATGGAAATCCAACTCTGCTCAAGATAAAATTGTCTCAAGTTTACCCAGTCTTTCCAACAAGATGCTCCTATGCTGTCAGGAGAGTGAGTTTACCTGTAAAATCAAGGATGTAGAAGAGCCACTATATTAAAAAACCAAACCCAAAACACTCAAAAACTCCTGCCCTATAGTCAGCAACCCCTAAATTCACAAACATCAGACCCATACAAGCCATTCACCATTGCTTAACTTAAGCAGGAAATTTATCCCACAGAGGAGTCAAGAAACCCGTGAAGACAAAGGTATTTCTGGTGGTTTCACTGCATTGTCACTGTCTGTGCTGTGTTTCATCTGTACATGCAGTGTGGGGCCTGAGGTGTTTGAAATGTTCTGTTCTACTTGGATCAAACTCTAGTCACAGTCACTGACCTCAGATAAATAGTTCTTTGGGGGCAAAGGAACTCCCATTCCATAGGATTAGTGGGTGGCAGACAGCAGTTGGTATAGGCAGGTTGTATTATAATCTTCTATTTTTAGACAAAATTACCTCTAGTAATGTTTGGTGAACATGGGGACAGAAGAACCAAGAACGAATTCAACCATGAAACACCCTTCTCTTACAAAATTTGAAGTCATCTTCATCTGAGGCTGGATGGAGGTGCATATGCTTAGTTTCCAACTAAGGATCTGGGGGTTTATAGAAAATACCAGTTGAGAAGCTGAAGAGCTGCAGGTTCCAGTGAAGGTAGAACTCCATTGTCGTGGCAGTGGGTGGCACTAAATGGTGGGTATGAAACAACCAACATCCAGGGGCTGACTT
Organism: Myrmophylax atrothorax; assembly: GCA_026770055.1. Lineage (NCBI taxonomy): Eukaryota > Metazoa > Chordata > Aves > Passeriformes > Thamnophilidae > Myrmophylax > Myrmophylax atrothorax. Next base: position 9,375,224 of record JAOXXN010000252.1, read on the forward strand.
TTCTGGGAAGCTGACTGTCCTCTGCTCCTCAAATACAAGTGTAGCACTAAACTCAATAAAACATTCTCAGAGATCATATACAGGAGCAGCACTGGCTGGGCCAGGTTTTCATGGCTTACAACAACAAAAGAAACATCTTTAGTTAAGTGCTCTCCCTTCCTCCATGAAATGGCCAAGGGCACTTGCTCTGCATCCTCAGACAAGATTTTCCTCATACACTCCCAATGTGTTTTATCCATCCTTGAACAGTGCACAGTCTAGGTGATTGTTTTTAGGCAATAGCTAAAAAGGCAGGATCATTGCTGTCCACATGATAGCAATGTGGGCAGAATTGTTGAGTCTCAGCACCTCATAGTCTGTAACTTGCAGAATTGTTAAAAGGTAGGCAAAAACTGTTACTCCATTTCACAGCCAAGGAGTGAACAAGTGCAGAACACATCGGCACAGGGACATAGGTAAAGAGTCTTAATTCACAGACTGGTTTTTCCAAGCAGAACAAAAGAGACACCCTCCTTTCTGTGCAGTAGCACAAGGGTGGGATTGGCCATTGCATTGGCTGTAAATGTCAGCTGGTTTGGTAAATAACCTGCTTTAGGGAGACATTTACCTAATTATTGCCTCTTGCATTTCTGTTGAAATACCAGCTTTGCTTTATGTACTTCTTTTAACTCTCCATTATAGGTTCCATTTCAAATGAAACTCTTTACCTTAAACTTGAGGTTGGCAAATGTAGCCAAACCTTACTCTTAGTAGAGAAATTTGTAATGTCAGCCTGGTTTTGCTGAGTTTCAAGTACAAAAGTATTTCAAAACTGGAGGAAGTTGCTCACAAGAAATACAGGTTCTCATCTGCAGGTGTTCATGGAGGCAAATTTTATGAGTCAGGTTTTCAAACTGACATAGATATTTGTAGGCCAAGAGGCTTAAAGAATAGCAACAAAAACAAGGTTCCAAGGGCATGAGATGGAACAGTTTCACAGAAGACCCAAGCAGAGTTCTGCCATAAATTCACATTTGCTGGGAACTCCCATGGCAGCGTTTACCTCTCAGCTGTGCTAAGTTCGTGTTTTAAAACCAGATCAAAAGAGTCAGGTAAGGTGTTCTTCGGGTTTGTGTATGTATGAAAACCACAGCATGTAATCCACACCTTTTAATGACATCTGATGTAATTTACTGTTTTTTCTTTCTCTGACATTCAATAAAAATATTTTGTGGAACGTGGTCATTGTCTCCTTAAATTTAATCGTGTGCCTTCCAGTAGAGTTTAGCAAGGCTTGGAAAAGCATTGCCTTTAGATGGTTTGATAAATACAAGCTGAGGGGACAGGAGGGAGGGGACAATCAAACTGCCACTCCAGAAATCCTAGTTAGAAGATACTCCATCTTTATCAACCAGTTCCAGTATGGATTAGGAATTTCTCCTGTTTTCTAATGGACTGGATTTGGAACGCAACTGAGGACTTCTGAACTGCACTAGTACCTAGAAGATCTGCAGAAAACTTTGACATGGGTGATTTAAAGGAAGGTTACCCTGATTTATATTTAGTTAACCTCAGATATTTATTACCAGATCTTATGTATCGTGGGCTCTTCTGCACTGTCTTTTTGCAGTGGTTTCCTGTATGTGAATTCATGTCTCTGTTTCACATACACACTTTATTTACCACTTTCATTTCTTAAAAATAGTATATTCAGACTCAATTACTAATAGAGAGTGATTTAATGAGGGATGTAGTGGCAATGCTGGGAACGTGACAACTGTCTTACATAGTTAAAGGAATTGTAATAAAAGAGCCATATACCAGCAAAGGGTTCCACAAATGCTGGTACTATTTTTGGTAGTTTACAATAGGATCTGTGTTTTTCATGAAGTATGAAGGCATGAAATCTCCTCATGCTGTTCGGAATGCTGTTAAAAATTGCAACAAAAGGACAAAAACTTTTAACTGAACTGTGAATGGAGTTTGGTGCCTTCCTCTCAGCAGATCCTATTGGGAAAAGCAGCAGCAGAACATGGCGTTACAAACCCAGGTTTCTGTGCCAACCAGTTCCACTCAGCAAAGGAACCTGAACGCAGAGCAGGGGCACAGTGCTGGGGTGATCTGGAGGCCTGAGTTAAGGGAATACTAATTTCATGTGAGTTGTCAATTGCTCCCGTGATTAACTGGGACAAATATTTAAATGGCATTGATAAAATAGAGACAGTGTCTTGTAAGTGTGCAGTGTCTCTGCACTTTAAAACTCACATGGGTGTGCTTAGTCCATTCCTGTGGATCTGTCACAGGTGGGCAGAAATGAGGTTGTGTCTTTTAATAGTGCAGGTACTTCTTATCAGCTGCTGGTGACAGGGAAAGATGTGGCCAGTATGCACATAAATATGGGAAAATTGGTCTAATGAACAAAATGTATTTAAGGCTAAGAAAAGCAAATAGTAATCCAATACTAATATTTAGTATAGCCTGTTTTAATGGCTTTAGTTAGAGGATGTAACTCAATAAAACCAGCATGTGGACTTCAAATGCATAATAGCATAATAACTGTTATAAATAATTTAGCACTGAAAGCTTCTAACTGCCAGCACAGCTTGCAGCATTTCAGAACGTGTTTGTGAAAAGCAGTCATTGAGCAATAGTAGCAGACTGCAGCCAACATCTAGTTGTTCCTAAAATTAGGCATTTAAGCTATTTATGGATATTGAGATAGAATGGGTCTGACCTTTGAAAGCTGCTCTAGCTGTGTGTCTCCATTCAAAGAAGTATTTAGTGTTTGATCTCTTTGAAGTGAGTGAATGTGGGTGCCAGGTTAGCCAAAATTTACAATATTTGTGTAAAATTCTCCTATTTAAGTCTAAAATTTTAACGCATTTTTTCTATGGTGACTAGATTCTAAACAGAAGACTTTATACCTAATTATATTAACTTACTGATGGAATTTATTGCCTTGAAAGTATATTAAAATTTTACCCTGCTTTTATTAGTGACATGATCCCTGTTACAGGGATTCAAACCTGATTTCTTGTAATTGCTGTTTATTAGATATTCTGCCAGATGGATTTTTGACACCTGTTTATTTCAGTTATTAAGTAATTGAGATTAGTTGTGACTAATTGCATAAATCACAAGTCTGCATGGAAGTCAACCAAAACATTAATAACAGCAGAACAGCAAATGCCTACTGGGAGTTTTGGGTGAACACCAGTTTGTGAGATATTTTGCACTGGTCAACACCCACCAACTGGGGGGTTATTCATTAGTGTGAACATAAATTTAGGAAAACAGCTGATATGGTTTTCTTGTTAGAGGGTAAATTTAAGTGTCCCCACAAAACTTTGGGTTGTTTTAGCAAAGTAATGGATGTGTGATGTGTTTTGCTAGTGGACTGTATCTGCTCCTGCGGGATTTGGGGCTTTGTGGTGGTCTGAAAAAGTTTTCAGTGCTAATACTTAGATATTTAGAAATCATTCCTTAATGAGCAGTTGGTTTAATAACAAGGAACATATATATAGAACATATATATAAAAACCTCTTACTTATGGGATCTTAAATAGAAGGGTCAGTGTAGGTCAGAGCCCTTGCCTGGTCACGTAACCACAGTGAATATTCTCTCTCATTTCACAGGTTATTTTGTGTTTCTATATTATCACTTCCTTGCTGGATGGAAATAGTAACTAATGACACAAAGGAGGGAAGGACAGTGGCCCTCAAATGAGGACCTTTTAAGGACCATTAAATCCAGAAGCTTAAAAGGCCTCTCATTATACAGATTTTCTACATTTGCCCCCCTGTATGTTAAAGGATTAATTCCCTGGCTTCGATCTAGGTGTATTTATCTGCCACAAGTGCCAGTGGGAACTGTGCATGTGAGAGGAGGAAATATGATAGCAGGAAAAAGACCTACAGACCTTTGCACTTTTCCTCTTTATCAGAAACTTTCCTATCACTTTTAGATCTACTTCTCCAAGGCTTCAAGCGTGAAGCTCTCACAAAGGAGCATTTCTGCTCATCATGTTTTTTATTTACATATTAAGGCCTAAATATCATCCCAGTGTGTGCAGCAGCAGAGGCTGCAAGGCCACCTCAGCCCTGCACACCAGTGCCCACCCAGCCACACACATCTGTGCTTGTTTGGGACATCAGCAATTTCCCTGCTTCCATCGCCTTTTAAATAATGCCTAGCTGGGAAAACAAACCAACTGGGAGTAGGTTACCGGATTTAACACTGTTTCCAAACACAGTTTGTTTAATGTTATCTTTTCAGCCATTATTGGTTATTTGTTTAACTTGTAGACAGACAAAATATTTATAGGCTGTTGTCAATGTGGACTTAAAGCACAGATTATAATACAAACAGCAATGTTTGATCCAGGTGTTCTCACTTTTCAGTATCCCTGTGTATACAGCATACTTGCAAACAATTTAAACATAAATATTTGATTTTTCAGGGGGAGAAGGGGAGGTGGTTGAACAGCAGAAACAATGTAAAAATACAAAAATGTAACAACTTTCTTTGGTTTGAACTTTTGCAGAGATACTTTTTAACAACAATACCTAATGCTGCAATCTTTTATTAAAGGTATCAAAGAAGAAATTTAGACTTATTATATACTGTATATATATATGTAAAGACATATAAATGCATATGCTTGTGGACTAATGAAAATTGCTAATAGGTGATCTGATGGAATTTAAAAAAACTGTTACTTTTATTACTTTTTTAGCTGCCACTATATAACATAATGAGTTTCTACTGAAAGCATCATTAAAAATCATGGTTTTACATACACAATCTTTGTGTTCTGTTTCAGGTCTTGAGTCATCTCGGCCAAATTTGATTCTTGGATTGGTTATCTGTCAGAAAGGGAAACGTCCTGCCACTGGCATTGAGACAGAAAAGATAGAGGAGAAGCGGAGCAGAATTCAAGCACACGAGGAGCCTGAACCATCACTGTTCTCCAGAGGGGCTCCAGCTTCCCAGGAGAAGAAAACTCCGAAATACACACTTTATTCAGGAGACTCCTCTGTGAGTACAACACCACCTGGATCTCCTCCTCCACCTCCACCCCCACCTGCTCCAGACTCCTCAGCAGTGACACCCTCAGTACTGAAAATACTGTCATCCATTAAAAGTGGACCCACAGCGACTGTGACCCCACCGATTTCAACTGCCGCCCCTGCCAGCGGCACTGCCACTCAGTCGTCGTCCTCCAAAACCGCCACACCCCTCGAGCACATCCTGCAGACCCTCTTTGGGAAAAAGAAAACTTTTGAGCCACTTACTAAGGATTCTGGAACTGTTCAGTCTTCAAGTCAGGAAGGTCAAGCTGCTGCTGATGGTGGAGTGTCAGCAGTGCCTCTGTTAGATCCCATTGTACAGCAGTTTGGGCAGATGTCAAAGGACAGAGCTATAGAAGAGGAGGAGGATGACAGACCGTATGATCCCGAGGAAGAGTACGGCCCGGAAAAAGCCTTTGAAATGCAGACCGGTGAAAGTGAAAAACGGTACGATGTGGAAAAACCATCTAATGCAGCAGAACTAGAGGATGAAGCCTACGATCCAGAGGATGAAACTATCTTGGAAGAAGCAAAAGTGACAGTTGATGATTTGCCCAACAAAATGTACACAGACACTAAAAGCAGTTCTTCAGAAACATCTTCATACGTACCTGATTTATCTGCGGCCTCGTCCTTGGTAGAACAGCAGAAAATGTTGGAAGAATTAAACAAACAAATAGAAGAACAGAAAAGACAACTAGAAGAACAAGAAGAAGCCCTCAGGCAACAAAGAGCAGCTGTTGGTGTTTCAATGGCTCATTTTTCAGTGTCTGATGCTTTAATGTCACCACCACCAGCAAAAGCATCCTTAATAAAGACTGAATTATTCCAGCAGGACCAGCAGGCTACACAAAAAGTAGATTTACCTTCATCTTTGAGTCAGCAAACACAAGGTTTAAACCAGGGCTGTGACCCACGACAGAACAGAGATCCTCGCCAGGCTCGAAGGATGGCAGCAGAGAATAATGGTGCTGTTGATTCCCAAATAAAGCCACAGGTGGTACAGAATGAGGTATCCACACGAGAAATTGCTCCAGCAAGTTTTCCAAATGCTTTGCAGACTTCACTCGGTAAGGAAGATAATACTTTAATTTCTGCTACTCCACCTGGTTTTACTGCTGAAAATTGGGTTTCAAGTGAACAGGCTTCTACAGTGTCCCAGAAGGAGACATCTAACAGCAAATTTGAGCACACCATTCAAGTTACTTTGGAGAACCTGAATCAAGCAGCTTCTGGAGAAGCTTCAACATCCAAACCTATACGTAAAGTGCTGCTTCCAACACCCCCAACTACATCTTTTCAGCCTAATTTCTCCACATCAAATGACAGCTCATCCCTGCAAGATATGCATCAAGTGTCGTGGTCAAATGAGCCAAAGGAGGCAATGGGAATGGAACCCTTTTCAAATACAATGTTTCCTCCTCAGGAAAAGGCAGCTGGTCACTTTGAACCAGAGATGGGTCTTTCATCAGTGCAATATGATGAACAAAGAAATTCTCAGTCTCATCAATTTGTAGAACAAACTGAACCCCCACCAGTTCAGAGTGAAGGTGGACCGCCCCCACAGCACTTTGAGGAAAACAGGGCATTTTCTTTGTCTGGGCAGAAAGGAGGGCCTCCAATGATGCTGAATGCACCTGGAGGACCTCATGGACCTAATTTTAGAGAACCAGCACCACAGTTCTCTGAAGAGCATGGTTTTCCAAATAATGATGGGCAAAGAGGACCTCAGTCTGGAAGATTTGGAGGTCAAAAGGGTCCCCTTCCTTCCTTATTTTCTGGACAGCATGGACCATCGTCATATTTTGGTGATAACAGGGGCCCTGCCCCTTATCATGGTGGTCCAAGAGGAATGTCACCACCTCGTTTTGAAGATCACAGGGAACCTCACATGGAACAAAGGGAATTCTCAGATTCCCAATATGATGAGATGATGGGGCCTCCAGGACAGTTTGAAGGACCAGATTCCCCTCCATTTATGGGAAACAGAGGACCTTCACCTTTTCCTTTTGGAGGTCAAAGACGACCCCCACCAGGTCAGTTTAAAGGACAGAGAGGGGGGCCTCAGTTTGGAGGGCCAAGAGGTCCAGCCCCAAGTCATTTTGGGGGACCAAGAGGGCCTCACCCAAATCAATTTGAAGGGCAGAGAGGTCCAGCTCCAAGTCATATACCCGGTCCAAGGGGACTTTTGCCACAGCCATACGAAGAACGGAGGGGGAGCCCACCACCCAGATTTTCCAACCAGAGAGGTCCAGCACCACATCAGTTTGGAGGACCAAGAGGAGGCCCACCTGCAATGTTTCCAGAAGAAGATGAACCTCCCCCTTCTAGATTTCATTTCCAAAGTCAGTCACAGCAAGGTATGAAACCACCAAGACCACTTCTAGACCTTCCAAGCCATCCACCAACTCACAGAAAAGAGATGTGGGATGAAGGTGGACCATCTGCATCTCTTTCCAATATGTCTGGACAGGGATCTGAGTCAGAAGGACAGTGGTCGTCTGACTTCCGAGAAGGCAAAAATCCTGAATATAGAGGCCAGACATTTGAAGGGAGACAGAGAGAGAGATACGAGGGAGGAAATAAAGACAAGGGTTTAGATCAGGCAGAGCCTCAGCAAGGAGATAATCGCCAAGGCAGAGTCTTCGAGGACAGACGAAGGGATCGAGAACATGGCAGACCTTGGGAAAGAGACCGTGGCAGAAACTGGAACAGAGACAGGGACTGGGAGAGACACAGAGACAAGGAATGGGATAAAAATAGAGACAGGAGCCAAAACAAAGACAGAGACAAGGATTCAGAGAGAGGTAAGGAATGGGAAAGAAGCAGAGACCGAGATAGGACAAGAACCAGAGACAGAGACTCCTACAGAAGACGTGATAGAGAGCGATCGAGAAGCAGAGACAGGGATCGCGACAGAGACAGGGACCGGGATCGGAGCAGGGAGAAGGAAAGGGATCGAGACAGAGATCGAGATCGCGACAGGGAAAGAGGGAAAGATCGCAAAGATAGGAGTAAGAGTAAGGAAACTGGTAAAGAGACAAAGCCAGAAACACCAAAGGAAACTCAGAAACCAGTGGAAACTGAAGCTTCATCTTCCAGCAATCAGTCATAGAGCTATGACTGATACTGTATTTCCCACAAATAATACACTTTTGCAACACAGCAAGGACTGCACATCTGTATATACTGTATATATTCTCACCTTTCCAAAAATTCTGTTGTAAAACTAGCCTTACCCAATGGACTGATGAATTAGCAATTTTTGAACAACTGTGAATGAAAAGAATCAGATCAAAAGCAAGAACATATTGGACTTTCACTTGCTGCATTTTGTGCATAATGTTTTTCTTATAAAAGTTCACAATGTTACCTGTACTGAAATTTTGTTTTTTTCTACTCGCATCTTTATCTTAAAGTTTCCATTTAGAGTACAGAAATGGAAAAAGTCTAAGAAGAGCATATTGCTTTTTAAGATTATAAAGTTATGTTTTCCAGTAACTTGAATTGTAATTTTATAAGAGAATTTATTCCACACCTGAGGAGCCATACCTTTACATCTCATTTACGTGGTATTTTGGTGTCAAAATTGTTCCTACAGCACACACGTTAAAAATGTTGCTGTTGTGTTTCTTTTACAACAGAAGGGTCTTGTATTTAGGAAAAGGCTGCAGAAGAACAGTGTTAATGAATTACTTGTGACTGCTGGAGGATGTGAAAATGGAATGTTATAAGCTTAAAGTGCACTATCTTCCTTTCATATACAGGTGTTTTCATTTTGGAATCCATCTCTTCAGTGTACAGCAAAGAAACAAGTTGTACTTAATTTATTTTTCATAATGTTTTTAATATCCCTTTTTTACAGGCCTGTCATTAAAGAGCACACAAGAGTAGCACCTTTATAACCAGCTAAACTTACAAAAGCATCTGAACTTATTTGAAAAAGGTGAAAACTACAAATGAATTGAAAACTATAGGAAGGAAGAAAATTTGGTTAAATAGCAACTCAATCTGCTATTTCAGTTGAACTGATTTAGTGGAGCATGTTTTGGTTTTGGTTTGGTTTTGCAGAATTTTGCCACAGACTTAAGAAATGTCCCAATTTGATTGACTTTTTAATTCTGAAAGTGCTCTTTCATTCTAAAAGGGCTCTTGAAAAATGAGTGTTACTGTTCTTTTGTTAGACCCTACTTAGGCTGGCAGTGTATATAAAACTCTCCACTAAAAAAGATACAGCTGCATTAAACTCTAAATTATTGTGGTACATCATGTTGTGATTGAAGAGGAGCATTTTTCACAATGAAATACATTACATTGCTACTTTTCATGTAGTCCTCAAGTATGTAATTCTAAAGTAGGAAATAAACCCCCACTAATTTATTTCACCATGGAAACTGACAGTCGGGTAAATATTTTGATAAAATAGTTTTGGAAACATAAAATTAGAGTCCTGGAAACATTTTTTATGTTGAGGACTACATTACAGGTAGCTTGTGTGTCACCACAGTCACATTGGTGCATCCTTGAGGTCCTTGTACCTC
>JAOXXN010000252.1:9396367-9409412 GCA_026770055.1 Myrmophylax atrothorax
CTGTGTGGGCCATTGACTTAAGAGTTGGACTCGATGATCCTTGTGGGTCCCTTCCAACTCAGAATAGTCTGTGATTCCACAGGGTCCTGTTTCAAGGAGAGGGGGTGCACTGAGGGGGGGAGAGGAGGTGGGAGCTGCAGTTCAGAACGACACAGGTGAGGGCAGGCAGACATTCTCACAGCCAGTTACTGCACAATACTTGTGTCAAAGCTGCTTTCAGTGCACTTTGTCTGTTGCCAAGATGAATCATTTAAAAATACTAATTTTAGAACAAAGAAAGACATCCCAGACAACAAGGTGACCTCCTGATTAATTTCCTTGCATTAAAGGTCAATGTATTTTTTTTTTTATCAAGACAGAAAACTAACAAATCTCAGGAGCCATCTTATGTTCAGGATCTACTCATCTTCATCTAAATATGGTTATTATAGTAAGTTTTCTTTCAGTAATACTCACCATTTATCATTTCCCCACAGAGTTCTCTGATATGTTGTTCACTGGCCTCTTTGCCCTGTGATGAACAGAAGAACTTGTCCTTATCCAAATCATGTTATCAAAAATCATCCTGGCAGAAGCTTCAGGACTCAAAACGTATTTCCAGCAGCTCAGGAACAAGAACCAGATCCCATTAAGAGAAGTGGGTTCCTTCCCCTCTTCAAACAATGACAGCTTCAGTTCAGAACTCTGTCATACTAATGGCAGAGATTAATTTTAATGTTAGGCCAGATGTTTAATCTGAGGCTTATTTGGCCTTAGTTTTGCCTGCTGAAATGCAGGACCTTATTTTTTGAATATGCATCCAAACCCCACGATCCATTTGCTCACTTCCCAGACTCCCTGGCTGTGCCCCAGAGCAGGTGACACTTACAGGGGGCCCGGGCTTTCCTGTGATGCCAGGGACACCCTGCACGCCCTGATGGCCCATGGGCCCCGGGTGTCCTGGGATCCCTGGTGCTCCAGCTGTCCCATTAGGTCCTTGGGCACCTTTTGGACCAAGTTCTCCTCTTTTTCCTGGCTGTAATGAGATAAAAAAAAACAACAAACCACTGAAAACTGAAGACATAATCCATTGTTTCTCCTGTTCATTATTTAAGCCTTCCTTCAGGTTTCCCTGACCAATCTGGCTGATATGTACATTTCTTACATCCTGTGGGTGGTTTTACATGTAAACAGAAGTCCTTGTTGCAGCAAAATCATCAAACATTTCAATATTTTGAATGCCACAAACTCCTGTCATTCATAGCATGATTGTGAGGAAAACACATTTCTAGGGAATGATGCCAGAACATGGTTTATTGACAAATATCATTGAAAGATGCAATAGTTGTGTTTACTCCCAAACCTTTTGGGCCATGAGCCCACAATGTCTGACACATACCTCTCCTTTTTGGCCAGGGGGACCGAAGGGACCCTGTTAGAAAGAAAGAGGAAATAAGAAAAAAGGCACATCTGAAGCCCCATCTCCCAAGCTGCAGGAAGCTGTGCAAGGCTTAGCTTGCCTTCTCCTTTTCACAGCAGGTTTGGAGATCTTGGATGGTTAATTCTGACTGACCGTATTGATACATCGTTTTCTAGACCCATCTGTTATTTGAGGAGTCAATTCTACTGAATCTGAGGCCACCTACCAGCTCTCCTTTGTCACCTGGGAGGCCATCTGCTCCAGCAATGCCCTGAAAGCGAGAATCCAGAGTTAGCACTGCACCTGCTGACAGTGAGGCTCACCCTGAGACCTGGATAACCTCAGAGCCTAAGGGAGATGGGGGCTCTTAGCAGCTGATACAGCTGGTCCAGCAAGAGGAAGTTCTCTCTTCCCAAGGCTGAACTCCACAGTAGCTGGCACGAGGACTGGGTGTCCTTTGTGACAAGCTGGGACTTGGCTGAAAGGCTGAAGTCACACAGATGAAAGCCCTGTGGGGTGGCCATGAAAGACAACCACAGGCTGGCACTGGTGTTCCTTGAACAGGGAATCTAAATTCCAGGTTCCCCAGTTCTGGGTCTCACAGAAAACATGGGTTTGCAGCCACAGCCAAATGGTCAGTGCCCATGTTCTCTAAGCTTCCTGAGCAGAGGCACCTGCAGAACGTCCATCCCACCTTTAAACTGCAAAATGATCACGTGGTGAGGATCACCCCTCTCCACTGTCTGGGGGCTGTAAGGTAAGAGTGGCTAAAGCTCTGGTGACATCCCTTTCACTGGCCAGGACAAGGAGCATCAATTTGCTGATCACCTCAATTCAGCAGCAGCAGTGTGTGCAATTTGAACATCACTGGGGGTGACACAAATCACTGCAATCTGCTGCCATGGGCAGCACTGCCCCTGAGCAACACAGAGCTGGCTTCTTACACAGGAATTAGAGAGGACAATGAACATGGTTATGGTGACCCAATGGCTTTCCAGAGGAAGTTCTCCCAAGACAGAGATCAGGTTGGTCTTTCCCTTAGCAACAAAAGAGAGGCCACACAGACACCGACAGCGGTAAACAAAACCAGCAAGGCTTGTTTGAAAAGCCTTGTTTTCTGCAAAAGCACAGTCAGGCATTCATGAAAGCCATAGATTTGATGAAAACCGGCTCCAAAGCTCATTACTGAGATTAAAGTGACTATGGAAGTTGAGCAGGAAAATGTAAGAGATTAAATCAGGCCATTAGTGTGCCAAGCTTTGAGGTTAGGACAAAATCTTCATCAGGCACGTGAAGTTTAAGGAAAAGCTGAACTTCTAAACTTAACTTGGGAGAAATGTGATATGAGGAGCTCCTACACAGATGCCTCATGGCTACAAAACACACAGCAAGGGTCTAGTGCTTTTATGACAGCATTTTCATGAGTCTCCATTAGAACAGCCTACATCTGTGCCAACAGGAAAAATGGGATGAAGGAGGGGTTTGGTGGTTCCTGCTGCAGAGTATTTTCATTTGAGGAGAAAAAGCTGCTTGTACTGTCAAAGGTTGTGCCTCAGGTTTGGTTGAAATGCCTTTCCTGACAACAGTCCAAAATTTATCACTTACCTGGTTACCTTTGGGACCAGGAACACCAGTGGGACCCTGAAAAAAAGTAAGAGAAAGAAGGCAAGTGAGCTCAAACTGTTACTATCCTGTGAATTCCTGGTGTGGGCAGACACTCACTCAGCAAGGGGGTAGGAATTAGTCCCCCAGCTGCCAGTAAGAGGGTACAAATGTCATTCACATTTCTTAGAATTATGAAGGGATTTAAGCATTCCTGCTTTTAACACACTCTACGGTCCCTGGTTTGTGTTTAGGATGGTTTCTCAGGCTCTTGCCCGCCCAGTGACAGCACAGAGCAGCTGCCAGACCAGGCAGGAACCCCCAGCTCAGGCCTCCTGATCCTCTGCCCACCAAGTCCTCATCCAGCCACCCCAGGCAGAGTTTCTGCCATGGCTCAGTGATGCTCTGCTCCCCACATGCCTGGCACAGCAGCTACACTGGCCTTTTCACAACATCCTCCTCCATTTCCTGAATTAAACAAATTCTTTCCTGTTTTAATTCTAATCTTTAAAACCTGTTTCCCAAGAGCCAAATTCCACATCCATTCCAGAGGGGAACTCCTCATACCCTCTGTTTTCCATCATCTCATGACCGAGATATCAATTTTACAAATTCACAAATGAAAGGATGACACTGGTGGGGTGACTGATCTCTGCCTTTCCACCTGAAGGTTTGAGAAGGAGGTTCGATTTACTCATGGTATAAACTAGATAAGACTGTTTTTGTACCACAAGGGCAAAAAGTCAGGATGGTTTTTCAAGGCTTTATTAGACTTCAGTTTTCCTGGGATTCAGAATTAGGTGCTCCTGACTTTGAGATTCACCAAACAACATGGTCATAGGAACAAAATGCATTTAGCTGATGAACTGATTATCACCCCAGGAATAATTCAAGCAACTTGAAAAATCCAGTGTTGTCTACCTGGCATGCACAGAGAGGACATGGGATATTTTCAGCCCTATCTGTGACTATTCTGCTCCACAGAGCAGAGCCAGAAGGAGTTCAGGAGAACCCCACATTTTTTCTCTACTGCAATATCTACATGGGAAATTCAACCATTTTCCCCACAGCACATTCATCAATTTGGCATCTGCAAACTGATCTTTTTTTTATTAACTAAATCTGGAGATGGCTCAGCAGAATAGAATCTTCAGGGAGGACAAACACATAGAACAAGGGCATGTCATTTTGCTCAAACCAAGCACTAAGTTAAAAAAGGGGGGGGGTTCTATTAAAGAAAAATAACTCTCAGCAAAACAGACAATGGAATGTAGAAATGCAGGAGTGGCTACAGCTATTTATAACTCCCATTTTATATTTGCTGATGGCAAAGACAATATATTCTTTTTGAATGTTATCATCTAGATTTATGTCTTATATAGATACATACAGAGTCCCAAGGCTCCATGAAAGTTTATGGGAATAAAACACAGTCACAAAAGACTGCAAGGAACACTCCCAAAGGATTTTCATTCACAACTGTAATTACTGCAGTAGTAATTGCTAGGAGCAGGAACGAGTGGCAGGAGTTCAGGACTGGCAGCTCCACACCCTCATGTGTGTGTCACTGGATCAGTTAAACATAACCAATGTTTTTGGCCAAGTATCACTAAATTTTCTCTATCATCACCAGCAAGTGATGCCAGTACAGAGCTGTGAGAGGCACATGCCCCAGGTGCCTGCTGGTATCCAGGATCCTCAGGAAATGGATAATAAAATCCTTAGGAAAAATATTTGTCTACTGCTACCTCAGTCAGCAGCAACAGTCAAATCCTTCTCTTCCTCACATCCCACTCCAAGAAGATGGTTTGTATATTTAATCTCAATGCTATTTTATGTCTCACAGTCGAATGCACTGAATGGCTTGTATTTCTCACGCCAGCAAACACACTTACTGAAATGCAGCTTTACATCCCTGGCCACAGCCAGCCCAAGGACTGTGGAAAAGCCTGTCACTACCTGTTAGCTTAGGCTTGAAGGGAATTTTTTACAGAAAAGCCACAATTGATTTCAAGAGAGAGGGGTGGTGTAATTGTATTGATTCTGTGTTTGCAGTTCTCCTCTTTATACATGTCAGGACCAGCAACAAGACAAACCCACGGCAGATCTGCTGGACTCTTGGTGTGTGTCCCCAGCAGTGCCATCAATCCCAGCAGCCAAGGCCCTTTTTTAGGCTATAAAACACTTGCTGAGATTTTAGGATCTCCACAGCCTTGCTGTGGTGATTGCTGGCACAGCCCTCGCTGCTGTCACCGACACCGGTGGGACTGGGGGGTCAGATGGAAGTTACTCTGAGCACCATCACACACATGGAGGTGGGAAGTCTCCAGTGTCATCCAAACCTGCCACACCACTTTCCTGAAAGCTCCTGAAGAGCTGAAGTGGCAAGAGACAATCACAGAATCATCAAGGTTGGAAAAGGTCTTGAAGATCATCCCATTCAAGGATCAGCCCAGCACCACCACCACGTTCACCACTAAATCATGCCCTCAAGTGTCACATCCACACATTGTTTGAACACTTGCAGGGATGGTGATTCCACCACTTCCCTGGACAGTCAGTTCCAATGCTTTACAACCCTTTCTGTGAAGAAATATTCCTGATATCTAATCTAAACCTCCCATGGTGCAACTCAAGGCCGTTTCCTCTCATTCTGAACAATCAACAATTACATCTTAGAGTAACTACACTTAACGTTAGAGCCAGAAATAAAAACTAGATCATTTTTTATTGCTTCAAGCCCAACATTTCCCCTCCCTCTGCTCAGAGCAGCTCCCTGGGTGCTCCATGCAGGGGCCTCTTCCCCTCTGAACATACCTTTTGCACCACAGAGAAGTCCTGAATGCAGTCAGAGCCCCACAGCTCCACAAAAAGCCTCCTGTTTCACACTTCCAGCTCACAGTCAGTCCAAGAGGCTTTTTTAAACCTGCCTGGAGCCAGCACAGAAGGGCCATTGTGGAGCCCCCGTGGTCCTGCTGTGATTGCTTACCCAGAAACTTCACCTTAAGGCTGGAGAGGAGGGAGCTGGTGAACACACAGTCACTGTTCTCCTGCAAGCCCCCAGCAAATGCTGCTCACTTTGCCCTGCTGGCTGCTTTGAAATGAGAATGAATTCATTTAAAAAAAAAAGTCTCATTTATTCAGAGGTGGGATGGCCAGGTGTGTTGCTGATCAGAAAGAAAAGTCACTGAGCAAACTGTAATTAAAAAAAAAAACACCACAAAGTCTAATCAAGCATCTGAGTAACAAAAATACACAAATCAGCTCTCCTGTCCTCATGGGAAGTGAGGCTTTGGTGGAATGAGCATACAGAGCAGGGAAAAATCCCAAACAAATCTTCTCTGGCCAGGATGGGACCTAAAAGTCCTGTCTAAAAATAGTGGGAGCTTCTGAAGTGAAACAGAAACAAGGAGAGGAAGGGAAGACCCAGGATGCAGGAATGCTGTTACCTGCCACGGGGCACACAGCAGCCTCAGAGAAGGGACTGGGACACCAAAGGCACAAACCTGGTTGTGTCTGCTGGGCTGACATCAGCTACACCAAGTTTTGGACCCCTGTTATGCTCTGATTTCATATCCCAAACAGGAATTAGTTACAGGTACCTCCTCCTTACCCTGTCCCCTGCTTCTCCACGGATCCCAGTTGGACCAGGAAGACCAGGCTCACCGCTGGCACCTTTGGGACCCTGTTAGGAAAACAACAAAAACCAAGCTACAGCTTACAGTGCCAGGAAACCCTGTGTGCTTCAACACCCCAGAAGTTCACCATTCTCCATAACATGTTCACAAAGGTTATTTGTCTTGGATGTTCTCTCTCCCTTTCCCACAGGATCCAGGGACCACTGTGTTGGTTGGTGTTGCTCACTCCAGCTTCTGTCCCAGCCCACAGCCATCCACCTGCCAAGGTGCTCCAGGCTTTGGCCTGGGCCTTTCACTGCTAAATCACACCTGTGATCCCACCAAGTGGTGCTCCCTGAGGGCAGCACCACAGACTGCTCCTCTGCCAGTGTCAGTGGGGAATGGAGAGTGGAGATCCCACTCCCTTGGACAGAGGAGGGAGAAATATGGGAGTCCTCAGTGCAGCAGACAGGAGGAAGAGTTCACAGGCTGAGAGTGGTCCAGATCAAGGGGAAATTGAGGTGTCTTAATGTAGGTTAAACTCAAAAAATCATGAAAAAATTTGGGTTGGAAGGGACCTTAAAGCTCAGCTTGTTCCACCCCCTGCCATGGGCAGGGACAACTTCCACTATCCCAGGCTGCTCCAAGCCCTGTCCAACCTGGCCTTGAACACTTCCAGGGATGGGGCAGCCACAGCTTCCCTGGGCAACCTGTGCCAGAGAACAGGCTCAAAACTCCAACCCTTCCTTTGCAAACAAATAGCAACCATAAATTGTTCTGGCAGGCAGCTTGTCTGGCCTTGTGTTCTTTCTAAAGGTGTCAGACTGGTTCTGGCAAATGGAAGGACGTTTCTTCCTATCCCTCATTTGCCATCACACAATTGTCTGGCCAGAGGTTTGCAGAAAGCAGTGCCCTGCCAAACCATGATGCCCATTACAGTACCCTGTGAGCACACTGACCTGGAAACCTCGTACACCTCGGGCTCCTGGGGGGCCTTGGAGACCCAGTGGACCCTGAGGAGAGAAGGAGCAGCTTTGGTGAGGAGCAAATTCAGGGCAGGGGAGTCACCATTGGCAGAGAGAGAGGGTGCTGTTCTGTGCTGCAGCACTTTGCCCCATGGTGCTGCTGCTGAACCACTGTAAAGTGGGGTTTGGTGTTTACTGAGCTTTCTTAGTATTATTTTTATAATTATTAAAAGAAATCCTTATTTGTATAATTAATGCTTCATAATATACCACATTCATGAGTAGGAAAGATAAATGACAGCAAAAAGTGGCAGCATGGTAGAGCATAGACAATACTCATTAAAGGGGATTTGCTATCTTAATACTATGCTTTTAATTGATGGCAAGAAACTACTTCAAAACATGTGCTGGAAATGGAAAATGGCAATTGCATCCATTTGCTTGGACATACTTGGTACCTGCAAAATAAAAAGAGGCAGCAGCCAATGCTGTTAGTGCAGAGGCTTTTAGGAGCTCACCAGGCAGAACACGAGTGTTGCCATTAGGAGTCTCTATTGCTTTCTTCTGAGAAAAATCACATATCCAATAAAGATCTGGGATGAAAAAAAAGCCTTAAGTAATTTAGGCATCTAAATCCCATTCTGTAAACTGTCTTCTTGAAATAGATGCCTTCAGCAAGCTTCTGTCACGAGGTGGGACTGCAGCTTTGCCTCCTTTCACAGCCATCCCTAATGGGTGAAGTGTTCAGGGACACAAAGAAGCTTCAAACTTGACACTGAAATAAAGCAGCACTGTCCTCAAAAGGCTAAAGAACTGCTCAGGTATTTTTGTGGTTACTGTTTTCACTTCTATTTTCTGCTTGTAATTTAATTTTAATTTGCTTGGAACTTTAATTTCAGTTAAGGAAGTTTATTATAAATACAGAGCTCTAAGAAAGTTACGTTACATTGCAACAAAAACGACTCTGCTGTGCTGGTACCTTTAAATGTGGTGGGACCTGAAAGGGTTTGAATGGGGAGAAACCCTTGGTACACTGAGCTAAATAAACTCAAATTGTTTTGAGCCAAACAGTCTTAAAACTAGAAAAATCTTGCAACTCTCCTAGAATAGCCCAGTCTTAACTAAGAAATTATTATTCCAAGAACACAAATCAGAAATTAGGAGCTCAGGTTACACAGAACCATGGCTTCAGCTGTTATTGCACCCCTGTCAGAACTCTGCACCAACACAATTAGCTCAACTACTTTTGCTTTTTGGTTATAATAATGTGATACCTTTTGTGGGGCCAGCTATTTTGATGAAAAATTGCAGACATAAAAGCAAACATTATTAATATAGTTTATTTCTAAGGCTGATTTCCCTCTCCTTGGAAGTTTTAGGAGCAGCTGCTCACAAACAATAAATCATACAGTTCAATTTCTTCCAAGTGGCACATACCAGAAATCTTATTAGACTTGCTGTAGGCTCTTGGATTTAAAAATGAGATTAAGATGAGAAAAAAAGAAAAGAAAAAAAGCCCATCAGAACCACTGGAATGTCAGGTGCAATCCCAATGGCAGCACTAGCTGGGGAGGAGAAGATAAAGGTACCCAAGTGTGTTCAGTTGCGTGATCAAAATCAGGGTTTTGTCATCCTGATATTACCAATTATCATCTCTGCTCTTGAGCAGGGACATGGCAGGGTGACATGCAGTCATTTTCAGTTTTGTTGTGTGTGTGGTTTCAGGTTTTGCAGTGAATCCCTCCCACTGCCCCAAGGACAGCGATACAGGAATGGGGAGGGTTTCAGTGTGCACATCTACAGCTTTGTTTCATTAATGACTCACTTCAGCACAAGCAGAACATCACTATTCCTGTTTAATGACTGCCCAGTCTCTTCTGTCAGGCTGTAGCAGCTCCCCAAACTCTTGGACAACTGCAGCTTGCTTTGCCAAGTGAAATGGGAAGGATCACTTGGCACTGCACGGAGCTGCCAGTGAGAGCAGGATCTGACTCACTCACAGGGGACAAATTCCTCTGCTGCCAAAACTCCCTGGAGAGAGCATGGCCTTTTCCTGCAGCCAGAGAGGAACCCCAGCCACAAACTCGGTTTTGGTGGCTGACTCACAGGCAGTGCTGTACTTACAGTTGCTCCTCGGGGTCCTGGCAGGCCTCTCTCACCAGGAACACCAACATCGCCCTGGCAAGAACACCAAAGTCATCTGTGATGTTTGGGAGCCACAAATCTGCCCTTCCCTCCCCACTGCAGAGCCAAAGGCACTCCTGGATCCCAGGCTGTTTCAGTCCCAAACTCCTTGCCCTGTTGGCCCATTTACTAACCCACACCTGGTAGGTTTTGACCTCTGCTGTGCATGGAGGTTTCTGCCTGTCCAGCTCACATTGTGCTCCCTGGGGAGTTCCACACCAGTGTGGAGTGCTCCGTGCCACAGGATGGCACATCTGGCAGGCAGCACAGCAGCTCTGGCATCACTGAGAGCTTTGTGCATGGAAGCAGCATGTGAGCTCCAGCTTCACAGTTTGGTTTAGAACTCCTTCAGCAGAGCTCAGGCTAAGTGGGAATGATGGAATACTCACAGGGATGCCTGGCTCTCCCGAGGGACCTGCCTCTCCCATCTCTCCAGGACTGCCCTGCAGAGGAGAGAGCAAACACTCAGTTAGGGCATCACTTCATAGGGTCATTTCTGTCTGAACTGAAGCAACAAAAGGAGGAGGGAGTTAAAATCTGAATTGGGAAGTAAACACAGCTTCTAACTTTTACAGTTTCAAGACAAAACTCTCAACATCAGACAAGTGAAGAACAGCTGAGCTGTACATCCTGTCCTGGCACCAGTGACCTGGAAGGGCTGCCAGCCCCAGGGCAGCATCACAACTCCCACATGGGACTGAAGGGGACCAGTGGGACAGGGATGCTCTTTTGGAGGTGTGCTCAGGACACCCCATCACATTCCTTCCTGCATTTACTTCCTATCAGGACAAATGCTTTCCTGTAGTATGCTCTTCTGCATGAGGCTTAGCAGGAATAATGATGCAGGTGCAGAGGGGAAAATTCAGAAAGAAGAGGTGGCACAGAAAAAAAAGACGTTATTCAGAACAGCTTTGTCCTGGACTGCTTTGGTCTGTCTGAGGGTTTCTTTTATCTCACAGGCAGGTGCCAATCTAAAACACCACAGGAGCTTTTCTTCTGAGGTTGGGGGAAAGTCTCCCGAAGGCAAGATGAGATAATCCTGTTCCTGCTTGCAGTGCTCAGGCTTTTGATTCCCAAAGATGAAGCCTCATCCTGGGACTTTGACAAAAGGGTGAGGTTTACTGTGCCACTGATGACTCTCCTGTGCACCTGCTATGAGACCTTCTCACTGAATGAGGAGCAAGAGCAAGGCTGGCTGACTTGTACCTAATCCCTGCTCCTCACTGTGAGGGGAGCTCAGGCCCAGCAGAAATGCTGACACTGTCACTTTGATGTAAGTCCTTCCCACCCCCCAAAGACAAACAGCCCTGCTGTGACCAGCTTCCCCACCAGAGCCCATCATTAGAGAGAGCCACTTACTGGTTCGCCCTTTGAGCCTTTAATACCTGCTCTTCCAGGCAGACCCTGAAAAAAAATTATATTAAAGGAATGTCAGAAAAAGTGAAGTTATTGAATTTATTATTCTGGTCTGGTTTGACACAGAAGGAGCAACCTTTGCTTGAAGCAATGGAGGATTTAGATTTCTGAAGCTTTCACTGTGAAAATTACAACTTCAGTTTCTCTCCTGCTCACTGCCCTTGCAGCTCTACAAACTAATCCTTGGCATTAGAGCAAAGAGGAAGGATATACAAATGGAACTGTGGCAACATTTTGCACAGCAGAAACCCCTCTCCAGGGTTGTTCAAAATATTATGTAATACAGGAAGAAAGGAATACTTTACCTCTTTTAAATAGTTGAAAGACTGGAGAAATGAAACATTTTGTCCATAAACAGCAGTAAGCCAAGGACAGAGCTCGGGATATTATACCCCAGATTTTACCTCCCTGCATAAGAGATGCACATCACTGGGATGAGAAAGAGACAATCTGTCTCAAATTTAGATTTTAAACTGAGTCAGAGAGGCCAACAGCCATGGAATTACTGTGTTAGTATATGGTGCTACTCCAGGTCTCCTCCTTTCTGTCCTGTGCACTGCTTCCCTGTTTGTATGGTGGGAAATGAGCATTTCCCCTTGGCTTAACAGGGGCCTCTTGTGAAACAACCCACAGAATGGCCCTCCCTGCCCCCAGGAGGGAGCTCTGCAGGCAGACTGAGTTGCTGTAGCCCCCAAAGAGAGCAGGTCCTGCTCCATACTCACAGGAAGTCCATTTGGCCCCTTCTCTCCAGGAGCACCCATGGGAGCTGCATCACCCTGTGGATAGTGAGAGGTTAGGAGGGATCCTCCAGCACTGGGAAATGGTCTGACACAGGCAGGGGACACATTCCCAAATGGCCATTGGTACTCTTCTCCCTCCCCATATGGGCAGGACCAAGAGCTGCAGTGCCTACAGAAGGTGAGCACCCACAGGACATGAGCTCCCAGGCACTTCCCTACTCCCTTGCAACTCCCAGCCTTCCCTGGCACCACATGCTCCATGTTCCTGAGGGATCACTGCTCAAAAACCAGGCAACTAGTAGCTGTGACAGACAATTAAAATAAACAGCTGACTGTCAGCAGCTCTGGAAAGGCATCTCTGAAGGCCTCGAGTCAGCCAGCAGGAACCACTAAGCACAGGGACACAGCTGAGCTCACATCAGATATGTGTCTTCCTTACTTAGGGAATTTCCTTGGGATCAATTAACAGAAATAACTTCACTCTCTTTCACTATTGACCTTATTAGAAAACCTTTTAGAAGCAAAAGCTTTCCAGCCATGCTTTTCTTGATCAGTAGCTTTGCAGCACTCATGGGACAGTCACAGGAGTCTTTCCTGCAGTGTTTAAGTAAGACTTTACAAACCTTCTCACCATCGAGTCCAGGAGCTCCATCCCGCCCATCCTTGCCAGGCATGCCCTGCAACCATGCACAGCACATGGGAAAGGTCAGGAGGACATTCTGTGCTTTGCAAAACACATTCACATCAAAGGACCTTTTGGCAATGGGTCCAGCTCCAGTTGTGCTGGGACATTTTTCACCACCAGCAATACAAGTGGGGTTCAGTCCCACTGGGACTGCACTGAAGGTTACAGAGACACAGAGCACAAGTTTGACAGCAAAGATGGTAAGAAGCAGGGTTTTTCCTAATGTGTTTTATTTCCTTACTGCAAGCAAGACCCCAGTGAGACCTGCACACTATTTCACTGACTTACAGGTTCTCCTATGAGTCCACGAGCTCCTGGGTTTCCTTTTAGTCCAGGTTTACCCTAGAAATCAACAATAAAGCCTGGATTAGCCAGGACATAACCCTTGAAAACAATCTGTGAACAAAGACAATACTCGGACTCTGTAGGGACATTTC
>JAOXXN010000252.1:9409512-9442880 GCA_026770055.1 Myrmophylax atrothorax
ATTTCATTCAGTTTGGGCTGGCTCCTCTCCTGTTCACACAGGTGTGGAGGTTCTTTTGGGACACACCAGGAAACTGGCCCACAGTTGGCTGCAGCATCTGGGAAAATTCTTGATCATTTCAAGGGATGAGAATGTAGGATCTGATCCCTGTGCTCCAGGCTGTGGCAGCAATTTGACACCTTATTACTCAGGCATCTTTAATAGGAGTTAAACATCTCATTTTTGAGAGGATACTTTCATCGCTATCACCTCCCTTTTGAGCAAACCAAGGGGGCACAAGCCATAATCAACCTGTAAAACAAAGTCCTTGGACTGTCATGTCCCAGACTGGAACAGACAAGTGTTTGACTGCACTTACAGTATCTCCTTTGGGCCCTCGGAATCCCTGAGGTCCTTTGCTTCCTTGTTCTCCCTGTGGCAGAGGAAGAAAAGCCATGAAGCATCTTCACCACACAGTGACAGGACTGAGGCTTCGAGGGTGGGACGAGGAGGATTCTGTGCTGTTTGTGGGTGTTAACAGAGGTGTGAGCACACACATTGCCCCGGGAGCTCAGCTGTACTTTCTCAGTTACACTCCGTAATTCCTGACACACTCTGTAGCAGGGACTTTGCCCACAATCTCTCAGGGCAGAGACCTTCTTCCCCTTCCTTTAATGAAAGAATTTCTTTAAATAGAAACAGTGGAAGAAAAAATTTAAATATTTACTGTCTAGATAGTGCTTGGCAAAATGAAAATTTTGATGAGAAAATATTTTATTTTAGTTTGGATGAATTTAATGTATAATTACAAGGGCTAGGGAGGGGCAGTACTGCCTCAGGGTCAATGTGGTCTGTTGGTTGGTATGGGAAGGGGAAAGTGCCTGCTATAAAGCAGATGCCTCTTATCATAGAATCCCACAATGGTTTGGGTTGGAAAGGACCTTAAAGACCATCTTGTTCCACTCCCCTGACACCTTCCCCTAGACCAGGTTCTCCAAGACCTGTCCAACCTGACCTTGGACATCTCCAGGGATGGGGCAGCCACAGCTTCTCTGGGCATCCTGTGCCAGGGTCTGCCCACCCTCACAGGGAAGAATTTCTTCCTAATATCTAAGCTAAATCTACCCTTCTTCAGCTTAAAGCCATTATTATCCACACTAAGACAGACAGGGTGGCAGGCCAGTGGACAATGCCCTTAGAGAGGTCACGGCTGCAGCTCAGGTCCTATTTTGGCACAGAGAGGAGGTTAGAGGAGCCTGCCAAGTGTGCAGGCTCAGTGTCCTCCTACACCTCACCCCAGAGCTCTGCAAAAGCCTGAGGATTTCATCTTCAATTCACAATTATTCCTCCTTGTACCAAACCCCCTTGTGAGCTGTGGGCACTTGGGAACAGACCAGGTTCAAAGGATGCAAGCTCAGGATAGTGCTGATTCTTCCTCCAAAAGTAACACATATTCATTCCTCTTTCCAGTGCTTGCCCACAGCTGGTGATGGTCAGGGAAGGGCAATGGAAATGTGGGGAACGTGTTCCGACAAGGGGCATGACTGGGGGAAAGGCATCATGGGGTCTGGGTCAGGAGAAATAACACTGCTCCAGATGGAGGGAAAAGGGCAAAGGGAATAATCTGTTGGAGGGGTCAGCACACTCCTGTTGACTGGCAGAGGAAGAAACTTTAGGCTGTGGTGGTGGAAGACAGGGCCATAGAGAGCCTGGGAAGTGGATACATACAGCTTTCCCTGGAGGTCCTGGGATTCCAGGTGGGCCTCTGAAACCAATGTCACCCTGCAAAGAACAGACATCACTGTGACACTCTGGTTGGCAGAGGATGAAGTAACAGTATCCCCACCTCGTACCTCAGTCTGACAAAACACAAAGACTCTCCCTATTTCTTCCTAGTTTGCAGAACAGCCTTGCAAAAGATCCCCCTCTAACAACAGGTTTTAACTCTGGATCTCCCCATCTTTATCTCTCTGATACACTGATATCATTCATGGCCTTTCTGTCTTGATAACACACTTATTCCTAAATAAATGCATGAGTTCATCCAATTCAAAACCATTCAGCCTCTGAGCTGCCAGTCAAAGGACCGTGACATGAGTCCAAAGTCACAATGAGCTGGAGATTGACTCTGTTCTCACTGAGGAGACTTCTCATGTTCTGAAAATCTCTGTCCATCAGTGGTTTTTTGCTTTTATCCTTGCAAAGAGACAGAACAGAAAGTGAAATGAAACCTCTTTTTTTTTTTCCCAGGATTCTTTAGCACTGTCAGACTTGCAGGGACAGCACTTGGTCCTTCTGGTTGGAATGTTCCAGTCTGGCTGGGCCTGAGCCTGCCAGTCCCCTGTGGATGTGGATTCTCCTGGCTCTGGAAGGTTGTTCTGGTGTGGGGGTGCACAGCCCACACTTTATACCTGAACAAGTTTCCCCGTGGAATTCAGTAAGAGTGAGTTCCACTGGCACCTCTCACAAGACACACTGGTGGTGGAAAGGAAAAAAATCAGAAGGTTTTTCTTACTCTGTCACCAGCTGGACCCATTGGACCAGGGAGGCCTCTCAGTCCCCTTGGGCCCTAATTAAGAACACAAATCAGTTAAAACTCAGCCACTGTTCAACACAAACCAGCAGAACAGCATGAGGCAAGCTTGTCAACAGAGAAAACATTCAGAAATAGTGAGGGGCAGCAGAAAGCTCAACTTTCTGATGCACAAACAGGACATTTTCCCTTTTGGAGATGTCCCCTGAGCAGTGACCCTGTGCTGACACAGCCCACACAGGACATCCAGCATCTCTGTGCTCTCCAGCCCACCCCCAGCCAACCCAGAGCTCAGGGCCACCCAAAAGGTGCCCAGGGCTCTACTGGCATCTCAGGTCTCCTCCAATGTGAGGTGCCAAAAGCAGGACCTAAATTAAAGCTCAGTGAAAGCAGAACAATTTGGTTTTCCACCAGCAGCAGTTTTCACATCAGTAATTCTGCAGAGGCAAGAGCTGATGGTGTAACCAAGGTGATTGATGGCTCCACTGAGCTCCACAGAGAACAGGTCAAGGGAACTGGTCAAAGAGGAGGTGTTACCTGCAGGCCAACACTGCCAGGGATGCCTGGAGGACCAGGAGGGCCAGGGTTACCCTGGGAGAGAAAAATCAATTAGACAAGGGGTGAGAGAGGCTCAACACACAGCCAGGGACCTCTCCACCTCATTCTCCTTGAGCTCTTCCCTCCCAAATTTCTCTTTAGAACATCTTTTGATGTTATAGGCAATTTCTTCTATGTGGAGAACATTTGAATGTTGGGAATTTATTCAAGTGATTAATGTAGGGCTTTCCCTGATCTGACATCCCTGCATGGAAACAACAGGAATTAACTCAAACTGCTCTTAACATTGTGATAGCACATGGTCCCGTGGCAGAGCAATGGAAGTCAATGCACTTCAGTCACAGTAACTTCTCCTTGTTCAGCCAATTGCCTCATTTCTCCCTGCCTTCAAGAAGAAATCACTTATTATGGTCCTTTAAAAAAAAATCCTCCCCCCACCTTTAAATTGAAGTTTACCTTCTCTCCTTGTTTTCCTATTTCACCAGGTTCCCCTTTGTGACCAGTGTGCCCCTAGAAATTAAAATTATTCACATTTCAGTACACTCTTACTTTAAGATTTAAATTTTGGGAGACAATCCTAATCTAAACCCACACATACCAAATGATTTACAGGGTAAATAATCTATAGGTGTGCTGCAATTGTGTGAATGGAGCTGATTTCTAGGGATGGTTATCCCTGTACCCCTGCTGAGTTAGGTACCAGGGTCAGAACTGATGTAGTTCCAGGAAATGGTCAGATTTGGTTTTCCAGAATGACTTGCAGTGACCTTGGCTATGGGTATCCAGATGCAATTCTCAAATACAGATCAGGGACCAGAACTCAGCTCCTGTCACCTCTGAAAATGGGGCTGAGTTGCTCCTGAAAAGCCCATTCTGCATCTTTAACCTCCTTTTTAAAGTGATCTTTAATATCTGCATCATCAAGCTTGTAAAGAAATGCAAGTCTCCCTGAAATTTTTCTCTAAACTCAGATTCAGTTTGTTTCTTGGCTCCCTTCCTATCACTGTGGGAGAGTCCCAGGCTAATTTCAACCATGGCAGATGTTATTCTTCACCACAAAAAAGGCCCTGTGCATCATTTACATCATCACTGGAGACCTTCTCAGGCTTTTCCATTCCATGAGCCATGAATGGTGAGTAGTTATGCCCTAAACATTGTGTATGTGTAATGATATTTGTGACTCAGTGCAGAGCCCAAACAGACCCAAGAAAGGTCAGTTCCAGAGGAATGGGGAGCATTTCTCAGGAGTTGTGCCATTCCTTGCCAACTTCTAAATCCTTCTAAAAGAACTAGAGTCACTTATTACTTTGTCTCACTGCTGGAGTGGAACCCACTGCACACACTTCATGTGAAGAGGGGACAGAGGAGATGTTTAACTGCTGAGGGAGATTTCCTGAGGGTTGAAACCTTCAATTTATGTACCAAAATGCAACAACATAAACAGAAAGCAGCCTGATGCCACACTGGCTATAAAAGCAATTAAACTGTGTTTAATTCTGTAAGCTGTGTTTTGCTGCAGTAAAATCTGTTCCTCTGTGAGCACAATTTAAGAACTGGTGAGATTTTTACAGGGTCTGGAAAGGCAACATGTGGTTCTTGAGGCAGCCCTGATGCTGCCTCTGCTTGATCCTGTCCATCAGCTGCCCTCACAAACCTTGCAGAGTGTTTTAATTTGTGCTCAGCCCATGCCAAGGGTTAAATTTCATTTGCAGGAATAAAGCAGGCAAAGGCATGGCTGGTTTGGGAGGTGTGGAAACACGGACTGTAGATACAACAGTTTAATCCCAGGAGCCCATAGTGGTGTTTATTTTGGGAGACAGATGTGCAGGTGGTTATTTCCTTACCTTGAAGCCTGGCATTCCTGGGGGACCTGGGGGACCTGGTGGGCACAGAGCTGGGCACTGCAAGGAGCAGAAACACTTTGGTTTGGCAAACACACACAGCACGTCCAGGGATGCTGGCTGCATTCATTAGTTCAAAGGTCATGTGGGTTTTGGCTCTAAATCCACTAAATCAAATGAAATCAGAGCATCATGTATTGACCAGAATTCCCCTGTGGAAAGGGATTCTAGAGATCCTCAGGCCCCAAATAACCCACAAAATAACAATTTATGAATGGACTGATCCACTCAGAGTGAACTGTGAGAAATTCTGAAGGTTCAGTGTCCACAGTTCAAAATGCTGAAGAATCCGAGTTCCCCAGTGAGTCTGGATTGGTATCTTGTAAATCATTAGGAACATATTTAATCCTCTGCATTTATTGACCCTTATTGATTTCCTTTAGCCAACTCCCTAAGTGAAACAAAGACAAGCATTAGAGATTATTGGAAGGGGACAAAAAAAAAAAAACAACCACCAAATTCTAAGACCTATAAGATGGTATCTGCAGACATCTAGGGGTGGGTGAGGGTCTGTTCGAAACTCTACTTTGACTGGGTAAAAATCAGAACATACATGGCAATTTAATGGAAAAAAGGCCATATTCTAAAAACTTCATAAATAGGGAATGTGATTTTCTTCTGCAGCTTTTCTTTCATTTGTTTGTTGGTTTGGGGTTTTGTTTTTTTCTTTTAATAAAACCTCAGGCAACACCTCTGTAGCAGAAATTTAATTTTCTAGTATATTCTACAGAGTAACTTAAATTACACTTGCAGAAATAGCATCATTCTCTATTAACTTCCACGTGGTGTGCCATAAGGCAATGTGAACTGACTCTGAGCTTTTTGGGGCACATCAATTAGAAAACCAAAGAAACTGTCACAACAACAGCTGTGAAATCTGAAAATGTCACTTCCATTGCTCACGGACTTAACACTCCTTTCATTCCCCTGAAAGGAAAGAATGGAGACTGTCTCCTGAGGAAGGAAGCCTAAACAAAGCATATGCCCAGAGGAACCCAGTGCCACCATCCATGGAGATAAACAGTGCTGCACACACAACCTTCTCTGCTGCAAAGCAGGACTGGAAACATGTAGGAAAAGCTGTTGTCATTTACCAAGTGCTTAAGTTATTCTGTTAATGAAGGATGTATGAAAATGTGCATTTTGGAAGGCAAAGATCAAGTTAAAAATCAGCAGTAGAATCATGGAATGGTTTGAGTTGGAAGGGACCTTAAAGCTCAGCGTGTTCCAATTCCCATGGGCAGGGACACCTTCCACTAGCCCAGGTTGCTCCAAGCCCTGTCCAACCTGGCCTTGGGCACTTCCAGGGATGGGTCAGCCAGAGTTTCTTTGGGAAACCTATTCCAGTGCCTATCTACCTCCTTGAAAAAACATTTAAATCTTTCAAACACACACACCACTCTTGTGCATTCTGTGCTGAGGTAGTTTAGACCCCCACCTGCAGGTCTAACTGGTGCACGAGAAATGGTCTGAGACTCATCCAGGTATGACAATCAAAAGTCACATGAAGGATTAACCCAAAACATATTTTCATGCTCCATGAATAAAAACCTACCTGAAGGTCCCCACCACCATCAGGAAGGGTTCCTGGAAGACCCTGCAATTCAGGAAATGTTTTCAATACAAGACTAATAACAGGAGGAAAATAATTTCTAGGAAATGCACTTTACAGACCCAGCTCAGCTGGGTCAGCACAAGGCACATACCCAGCCACACAGCCTAAAATGCAGACCCTGAACCTGGAGCATTATGAGCTCAAAACCAGACACATCAGGGGTGTAGCCATCCTCTGGAGATGCACAGCAAGGCTTGGACAGAGCCTTGAGCCTTAGGTGATGAAGGCAGCAATTAAAACGCAGCACTTGGCTTCCTCTTGGCCTGGGGAAAGCTCCTTGGGAAAGACCTTCTAATCCCACTGTTCAACATCCTTGAGAGGCCACAGCAAAGCCAAAACAGAGACTTGCTCATTGCAAGCGCCATTTGTGGCCCTGCAAGAATAGTTCATAATCCAAGCAACCACAGAAACTTTCCTTGAGAGAACAGCAAGCCCCCCCTGTGCTTTGTGTGCGATAAAGCCAGGCTGTCATTGGGTTCCTCCACTCACAGAGCACAAACAATAAACAGGAGATCATCGACACATCCCAGTGCAGCCAGGGAAAAGTCACTGCTCTCCTTGGGGCACAGTGTTTATGGCCTGCTGAATGCTCATGGCAATGGCAGCAAATAAAAACTGCATGTTCTGGCAGTAAGGAGAAAATTCCAGACTTCCCCTGGGAATTTTCTCACGTTTATTTGCAAGTTTTAACTTACTGGAGGTCCAGGTGGTCCAGGAGGCCCTGGGAATCCTGGCAGACCAAAAGGTCCCTAAAAAGAGAGAAAAATAATAAGAATTCCCCTTTAATGGAAATGCAAAGGGTTGTGAATGGTCGCTACTAAATACCAGTGCATATTTTTGGATGTGGGGCAAGATATCTCAACTGCTAAACTACACTCTTCCTTCTGCAGACACTTCTGTGGCTGCAGAGAGAGCAGCAGATGCATCTAGAACAGGGATTAGAACAGAAGAGCATATCCCTGCACCTGCATCCCTGATCCCACTGGCTCTGCAGCTCTCCAGTGGAGCTGTGGGCACCCAAAAATGATGCTACACTTCTGCAGAATGGGGTCCCCCAGACCAGCCCTGTTCTGGGCAGTGGCTTCCTTGATGCTGAAAGTACACACCAGCTGGCAAGCACTCCCTGTTCTGGTGCCACTGGCTGCCCTCCTGTCCTTGCTCACAGCTGGGGAAGGAAGACATGGCTGCACATCCCTGGCACTGCACTGGCTGGCAGGGGTGGCCCTGCACAGCTGATTCAAGAACAGCAGCTCGTGGGTGCTTGGGGGGCTCAGTGTCTTGTGCATCACACACTGGAGTGCAGTAGGAGGCCAGAAGTGAACCTCACCCTTCTGTGGTTGTGGCACATTCAGTAAATGAGGGTTAAGTGGTAGGAGAAACTCACAGAAGGACCCCGAAATCCACTTCCACCTGGGAGCCCACTGGGTCCTGCAGGCCCCTGTTGAACAGAGAGAAGAGCTTTTACACCCACAGTGACCTTGACAGCCCAAATCCCAGCAAGCAAACAGTCTGGCTGTTCCCATTTCCCAGACCCCATAAGGAACCCCATACTCTACCAATGCACATCTGGTTTTTTATTCCTCCTCCCCTCAGAAACCTAATCCTAACCCATTGCCACCCTGCATCCCTCAGACACAGGGCAGCCCTGGGATGCCCCAGGAACCCACCACAGAAAAGCTACCCCAGAACTGGCCACTTCCAGTGATTAAAAGGCTGCTATGCCTTGAATTGACCAGTTTTCCCTGGGTAAGGGCAAGGATAGAAAGCCCACAAGGCTGATGACCTGCAGGACTCCACATCCCTCAGCCTGGCACAGGAGAGGGACTCAAGGCCTGGGGGTGGCTTGGTTAACACTCAGGATATCCAATAAAGCAAGAATAATAATTTAAAACTCTTTCTTTGAAAAAAAATATTCCTATTACTTACTGGAGGTCCTGGGAGTCCTTTGCCCTGGAAACAACATTTAAAACAGTAAAAGAACACTCAGAAACTGAATATACAGGAAGAAAATAAAATCTCAAAAAATGCTGCTTATTTTTTTTCATTTAAAGTTTTCTTAGCACTCCCTCATCTCTAATTTTTATAATTTGCAATCAGAGCAGAGCTCATGTCTTGATGAATCCTTTTGTTGCCTTTAATAATTTGTATTCCCTTTACATTGCTGTTACCTATGAGATGTCTCTAAAAAAGCAACACACAGTGACATGATAGTGGGACACAGAGAGTTAGGAAGACATTCTAGTTTATCTACTTCTCCTTTTTTTACTTCTTAATTTTCATTAGACATTAGGTAGTGTCTAGTAATTTTGATAGCATTTTATCTGTTAGCCTGCATCCCAAGCTGGTTTGCTTTGTAGCATCTCAGAGACAAAAAACATGTCCTGTGTTACCAGAACAGGTCATATATACATATTTAAACACTTGAAATAATGTATTCACTCATTCCGGCTTTGATCCCTTAGTTTGGGATACAAAGCTTCCCATCTTCTCTTGGTGATGGTTTTGACATAATACTACACAGTTTCATTTCATGTGCTGTTGTGGGAGGTACTCACAGCCGGTCCAGGGGGCCCAGCAGGTCCTAATGCACCCTGTGGGAATAAAACAGGATACAAATTAGCAGGGATAAAAGAGAAAGCTCCACGTGGGGAGTCACCATGCCTGCTCTCCTTGACACCAGTCTTTGATTGGAAACTCCAGCAGTGTCTTGCAGATGCAACTGGAGATGCTCTGCTGAATTCACAAATATAAGGACAGAAATTTGTGGATAATGACTCTGCCATTCCTGTTTAATTGCTTGATCAAAGAACATTTTAAGACAGTGGGGATGGATGTTTAGAACTGGCCCCAGCAACTTTCTTCACCACTTGCTGGTCAAGACAGAGTAGAGACTAAAACATGAGCTGCTCCTAAAAGACTAAAGAGACACTCCTAGAAGCCCCAGTTGGCCTCAGATTAGACTTCATGAACATCTAAACATTCATAAATTGAATCATACCTATTTGAAATATTCTCATTCATAATACATTCATACTGTTGATCCAATGATTAAATTATCTCAAACTATTAACAAAAACAGGACTCATTCTAGTGAATTTTATTAATTCATCCATTTTCCCTCGAAACAAAGGCAAAGATTTGGCAGCTTCCACTTTTTCATGAGCTTCCTTGGCAAATCCCCAATCTCCTTTCCCAATTTGCATTCCCACTCTTAGGCCTGACCAGAGCTCAGTGATCTTAGACTAGAACTAAGTCACTCTTGAAGTTGTTAAGTTCCTGTTTGACTAAAGACAAGAAGACAGAGACCTCCTTAGCCCCTTTCTTGCACTGCAAAGTTGCCAACTGACTGCAAAATTAATTATAGGTAGTAATTCTGAAACAGAATCCCAGAATGGTTTGAGTTGGAAGGAACCTTAAAGATCATCTTGTTCCAACCCCTTGCCATGGACAGGGACACCTTCCATGAGACCAGGCTGCTCAGAGCTCCATCCAACCTGTCCCTTCCCTTAATCCTGACCAACAAGCTCTCAGACAGCCCCTCATCCATCCCCAGGGAATGGAAATATAAAAATGAACAAAATTAACAAAAAACCCCTAAAATCACAGTGTGGCGGGTTGGCCTGGCCAACAGATCCTGTGTGTGTGTTGCTGACTGATGCTGAAAGAAGTGATAGCGGGGTGGAGGGACAAAGCAGGGACCTCTCCTTGTCCAGGGACAGAGCACGAGGCTACCATGGCCTCTCACCAGCCCAAACATGTTTTCCAAACATCCTCAAAATGCTGCACAGAAACACCTTAAGAATGATGCCCTGAGTCAGAATTAAATGATGTCTATCCCTAGGACCAGGAGAGCAAGGTGGATGGGCAGACCTGGAGAATATCACAACACAAATATCCCCCACACTGGTGCCTGTGATCCCAGGAATGACACCTGCCCTCTCCTAATGCTCTGCGTATCAAAGGAGATTAGAAATACTTTCCCTTGTTAAGCTTAAGGAGAAAGAGGACCCAAAGCCTCATTAGGAGTGGTCTTGTGAGCAGAGGACTGTAATCCAATAAAAATCAACCCAGCTGGGAATGTCAGCTCATTCACTTCTCCCTCTGCAGGTTACTTTGCTTTTCCTTCAGTCACTTTTATCTTTAGGCAGAAAGTCCTTGCAACCAGCGATGGTTGTCAGGGACAAGCTGGGACCTCCTCCTGCAAAGGAAACACTCAGTTCCTGGGGCCTCCTGCTTTACACCCTAATTCTGAATCCAGCTGCATCACCCCTTTCTGCTTTGGCCAGTGTGCCAAAAGGTTGGCAGAGCACCCAAAATGCCAAACCTTGGCACTTTACACTCCCTAATTCTGATATTTTGGGGGGTGGAAAGTACAGCATCCAGCAGTGAACATTCCTGGGACAATAAGAGATCATCAAGTCCCTGAGTGAGCTCATGCAACTGCATCAAGTTCAAAGGAGATACTCTAATTTACATCTCAATTTTAATAGCATTGTCTGACTCAACTCACTCTCCTGGTAACAATGTTCTTTCTCTTTTGATTAGGAAACAACATCACCATAATTTTTCGCTTTGTAATAATATCTTTTGTGAGTATACAACTATGGAGCATAGAAAATACTTGATTATTATGACATTCATAAATAAAAATTAATAATTATATTTTCCTTATTGCTTACAGTACAAAAACCCAACAAACTTCAAAATGACCTTTGGAAACTTTTCACTGAAGAACACCAGTATCTGGCATGGAGGTCAGAACACAGCTCCTTCCTAGCTGAAAAGAAATGATTTCTGAAATTGTAAAAACAAGTAGGCTTGATCTAATCAGTCTGTAAGCAGAACCACAAGAAAAGCTAAAGGATGCTGAGAGCAACAGGAGGTATTTAAGATAAAAGCCTTTTGGTGTGCTGCCTGTACAGCTCTATATCCCTGGTCTAACATGAATCACTGTTGGACTGATGGCACGGGACATATAAAGGAGAAGAAAGGTTTGGCAATAATGTATTGCTGGAAACCAGTTTCCATGAGCCCCTTCCCTAAACAGCTTCACTCTCAGACATGCCAGTCCAGAAAAATAAGCTTATTTAGAAAAAACCACAGTGTTAGGCATGAATTCAAACCCACAACAGTAAGTAAACACCTCATTTCAGTGAATCCTGCAAGACTGAAATATGTTCTAAAAGACAGGGAGAAAAAAGAAAGTCAGGATAACAATGCTGTCCATTTAGATTGCTAAAGCTTTTAGAGGTTCTTCTTTCATCTAGGTTTTTATTGAACCAATTAAAACAATTTTCCAGACGGACCACTGACATTGAAAAGCTCCCATGAATGATGGCAGGTCCCAGGTTTGCCCCATGCTGACAGATGGAGTTATGAGACATGGGAAACACATCAAACTAGAGCATGGAGTGAGGGCAGCTCTGTCTGGGTGCTCCCATCAAACAGCTGAAGAGGAAGTTCTGCTGCCTAGGAATTATCTGCTCCATTACCCTGCAGGCCAGGAGCTGTGTGCTGGCATGGGCATGGGCAAACACTGCCACCCAGCATGAGCAGGGCACAGAACTGTCCCCTGTGTGCGGCCCTGAGCTCCTCTAGTTTAGAAATCAGGGACTGGTTCCCCAAAGGCTGCCTGAGAGTGGCCAGGATTTTGCAGCTCTGGATCTCTCGGGAGGAAGGTGGGCACAAGGGACAGCAAAGGAGTGGGATTTAGTACAGTGGTGATGGACAGGGGCTTGGAGCTGTGACCAGGACACTGGGAGCTGTGACCAAGACATTAGGAGCTGTGACCAGGACACTGGGAGCTGTGACCAGGACACTGGGAGCTGTGACCACGACACTGGGAGCTGTGACCAAGACATTGGGAGCTGTGACCAGGACACTGGGAGCTGTGACCAAGACATTAGGAGCTGTGACCAGGACACTGGGAGCTGTGATCAAAATATTTGGAACTATGACCAAATGTTTGAGTCCTGCCACTCAGCTTTCCCAGTGGCCACATAAATGTTGCCTTCACATGGGAAAGGAAGAAGAACAAATCAAATGCATATGGTTATATCACTCATCCCTTTAACTAAATGATACAACCCACAGATTTTTGAGCTTTGAGTAACTCCTTGAGGCAACAAACAGATATTGAGATATACATGTTACAAAAATGCACCTTTTTTAACCTGTGTGCTGTGATGTGCATCCAGCCCTTCACTGCAGCCCTGAGCTCCAGAGGCCAGTGAGCCAGCTGTGAATGAGCCTTATCTTCCCAGCTGGGACAGGAGAATAGCCATGCTGGATCACAATCTGTGCTGAGTGGCTCATTAATGCTTAATCCTTTATGTCACAAGAAGGCCTAAATGCCTTTCTGGCCTCCCTGTAGAGGATCTGAAGGACATCTGTACCACCTCTGGCAGTGATTTCTCTGTCCCTGTGGTGCCCCTTAGCAGAGCTGTAATATGCAGGAAGCAGAAAAAACTATTTCTTGCTAGGCTGGCTGGGGAACATTATGACAAAGCAACTAATAATGCAACCATATGGACAGCTCCAGAAGTAATAAAAGGCAAAAGTTTAAATAATTAATACACAGTAACAGTAATTATAAACATAACAGAGCTGCCTACTCAGACTGCAAATAAAGGCCAGAATAGCTTCACTTTGATAAACTTCATAATTAAATCTGTTGACTGCTTCAAGAAACTTTTTGGATACTTGAAATTCCACCAGAGCTGTTCTGCACTGGTACTCCCACCACTGAGCCTGTTCAAGGCCATGTGAAAGAACAGTGGATTTCATGTCCTGCCTAAAGAAACTACCTGGGATTTCAGTTCAAGGGTCCAAGTATACTGCAAGGGTTTACATCAGAATGATCAGTTTACATAGGAATGAGAAAATCATCAATACAATCAGGGACAATGAACATTTAAAGGGGCTTAGGGTGTGATGTGGTACTCACACGGTCTCCTGGAGGCCCATTCAGGCCAGGTGGGCCATCAGTTCCTGTTAAACCCTGTAAAACAAAAATGATCAAAGCAGTGTCAGGTACCTGGCTCAAAATTGTTCTCATTCCTCAATTCAATCAAGAGATGCTTTCAACTCTTAACATTTCTCCTGATATGCAATACCTATATGTAGATCCAGAACCAATTTTGCTTCTCCAGCAGAAACAGAAGAGTTGATGAGACACTTCAGGAAAACACTTGTGCCTATGTGAAATACTTATAGAACCCAAGAGAAGATGACAATAATACTCACATCCACCCCAGGAAGTCCAGGCAGTCCAGCTTCACCAGCTGCTCCAGGCTTCCCTGGTGCACCTTTTGGTCCCTGCATTAGATAAACAGGCAATTATTTTCCACACAATAACAAGAACAATGTGGCATGTATTGATACAGGCTACAAGAGAGAAGCTGATTCCTTGATGTGTTAATCTTACACTGTGCAACATGGAAGAATTCCATAAAGAGAGATGAATCTTACTATGAATCCATATCCAAATCGTAAATTCATTTCAGTGCTTTGGCTCAGTTCCACATACTCATAAGCTGTTCTTCGTAGGGGGTAGAAAGGGATGTATTAAGTGGCCACAGCAAAGAGCTGTGCCACCAGATACAATCTTGAACATCCCCTGCCAGACTGAGGGGCTGAAGCAGGCTCAGACCAATGCCAGAAATAACCATGTATACCTGGCTTGGTGCCATTTTCATTATACTGGTGCTGCACAAGCTTTATTTAATTTATTTATTTCATGAATTTATTTAATTTTCATTTTATTTTATTGATATCCTCAGCCAGCAATGAACAGAGGAATGTGTTAGACCCCTGGACCAGTGCTGAGCATCCCCACTCCCGAGTACTCCCTCTGGTAGTTCTGCAGCAGATGAAGAGGAAAGTGAGGCAGAAGTGTCAGCACGTGCCCTGTGTCCGTCTCAAAAGGATGAACAAGTCCATATTAACCAGAAAATACTTACTGGTGGGCCTGGCAAACCAGGAGGGCCTGGCTCTCCCTAAAAGAAAGGGAAAAGATGTCAGTGTTAGTGCTGAACCTCTCTTTGTTGCTTTTTTCCAGCAACATTCCTCCCAATTGTCACAGCGCTCACATCTCCCTTCACACCCACTCCAAGATTTATTACACTCAGTCTTATGGAATTGATGCTTTAAATCCTCCTCCCCACTAGGCAGGATGAGCCTGGATATCCTTTTCCACACCCACAATAGCAGATTCAGTGAAAGCTGCATCCTCAGCCTTAAAGAGAGCACCAGTGCTCCAGAAATGTGAGAGCACCTGCAGCTTTTTCCACATACAGTCAGGAATTATTTGCACTTGGGGTTGTTTGCAAGCAGGGCAGAGGGGAAGATGAAAGGTATCAAGGCTTCCAAACATCTGCCTGATGAAACAGAGGGATACAGGGATAAGCTCCAGGTATCCCAGGCACAGTATGAAACCGTGGCACTGCCAGGAGCTGGGGACTACCAGAAAGTGAAGAATGAACAAACTGTCTACAATGATTTTCCTCATATGACTAAACTTGGACAGGAAAAGCAAAGGAACAAAGCCCCCAACTGATTTCCACCTAATCCAATTGCACAGTCTTGATTAGATATAATTTTCATAAAATATTTCAAAAGGACTCATTTTTTTTGCTATTATAATGGAAAGCTGCTTTGAAGAACAACATTGCAAGTGTTTGGGAGATGATATTTTAAAAGTCTTTAGTCACTTCCAGCTCAGCCAGCTGTAACATCATTCATGAGTGCATGTGGACCCCAGATAACAAGATCTGATTTAATTGTTAGTGCCATGAAGAAACAAAGATTTGTGAACAGCAGGAGATTCACTAGAGAGTGGTTTCCCAACTCATCCCACAGAAAATCCCTTTGTGCCCCAGGCCACATGGTACCCTGCCCTCCTGGCTTCAGGGTAAGTGCTCTGAGTATTGTGAAAGGCTCAGGCATTGAGGGTGAGCAGAGGGGAAGGGACATGGTGATACCCTGGAAGAAGAAAATCTGTATGGAAAACAAGTGGTTATTAACAGAGCAAGGCTGGAAATAACACCATCCCATCATGGGCTGGGAATTAGGAGCCAGGAGGCGGGATGCAAAGTTGTGGAATTTATAGCATGTTTCTATATTTACTGTGAAGTCTGTGGGCAGATCTCTCCAGACTGGCTGCCTTGAGTGGCTCAGAGGAGGATTTATGTCCTGCAGAGGGTGACTGACCAGAAGGTCCCTGAATAGAGAGATCTTTATGCTGTCCCCCTGAAGCAACCCCTTCACTCTCCTTTGCCCACAGCTTTTCCATAAATAGTTATCAGTAACATAGGTGGGGAAGTTCCCTTGCCAAGGAAATGAAAGGAGAACTTCTTTGGAAATGAAAAGGCATCTGGAAATGGCAGTAGAGGTGGTTTTACTCCCTTCTCCATCACCTGAGGTTGCCAGGTCCTTGCAATCTGCACAGCAAGGTCACAGCATCAGCAGAGGCTGTTGGGGACCATCTTAAAACCTTGATCCTGCCATCGTGGGCCCCTGCAGGGACTCTGCAGGAGCACTAGAACTTCAGAGAGCTGAATCAAAAGCCTAATCAGTGTTTATAGCCCTAATGCCAGATCACTTGGAATTAGAGGCAAAGGCTGTCAGAAAAAGGAAATGCTCTCCTGGTGCTACGTGAGAGAGAAGGAAGTTCAGTTTCTCAGCAAGTCTAGCCAGGAGAAAGAAAGCTGGAAAAAAAAGAGATTGATTTGCTTGATTTTTGAAAAGTGACAATTGCTTATTAGCAATTTGGGGAATTACATCCCCAGAAATAATTCACAGGAACTTGTCACTAATTCTTTCGATCATAACATGCTGGTTCTAGTCTTGGGAGAGAGATTTTGCTTGTTACTGAGTCTGAAATGTGAAGCCTGTTAAAGGCTTCAGTTATGAAATACTTCAGAAGGACTTAATGTTGCAGCTCCCACTGAAAGGCAGGAATGAAAGCAGCACCTTTGAGAAACTGTGCTGATGGGGTTCATCCAAGGAAATATCCTGAATAATTCAGCTGCATGTTCTGCATCTCTCTCTGCTCACAGCTGAGGGTAAGGGATGGCTGAACACCTCAGCAACACTCATCCAGCTCAGAGACATCCAGCAACACTTCCCACACTGCTTTCATCCAAAGCCTTCTGAGAGGATGGCCTGGCTGGAGTGGCTTACAAAGTTCAGGAAACTTGCACAGATACAGTTCAGAAAATTTCTGATTGCAATTTTTAAAAAGTCTTATCACCAAAAGAAAAAAAAAATAATGGTTTCACTCTACAGTGGCAGATTTGACACTTCCACTCAGGATCTACATGACCCTATCCACCAGGAAAATACAGAGCAATACTGGATTTTATATCCCATATTTTTTTGGATGGTACTGGCAAAAATAAAGGGCAACTCTTAAATGGGGAGGCTGTGTGATTGTGTTCAACACCAGCCACAGGCCTGTATCTCTTCTATGCAACTCCTGAAAGGCCTCAATGTCCTGCTGAATAACAGGAACCATCCTGGAGTCTGTCCCTGGACAGTCAGACCATATCACATGAACAGGGCCTGTGGCATCCTATACCCACAGGAGGGATGGAGTTCAAGTCTGTACAAATAAGAAACGATTTCTCCATAGCCAAAACCCCAGACTGAAGCTTTGCACCTTATATACTTTACTCAGCTGTTTGATTTATTAGGACTAAATTCTTCATATTAATTAGATATTATGTGGTTCTGTCCCACAGGGAGCCTTCTAAAGCTTTCAGCTGTGCATAAAAGGGTGTAGGTTCATATGATGGCCATTTCCCAAGGCTCCTGTTTCCAAGAGCCATCGGAAGTGATGCTGGTGCCGTTCCAGAGCTGAAGTGCAAACTATCCTGTAGAAAGCAGGAACTGAATGACTAGAGGTCTCCTTCCAACTGCCTCTCTGCAAAAGCTGAACCTTGAAGTCTGAAGGGCTCTATCCTCCCCAGACTCTTGTTTTTCCCTCGGTACAGAATCACAGCCAGCCTTTCCCAAAGCCCACATGGATGTCCTGCTGCAGGGACTCCACAGGCTCTCTGCTGTGAACAGGAATGTGTGTCCTTTGTCCTCTTCCAGGGTGCCCCCTTAAGCCTTTTGTCACATCAAGAAAAACAGTGGAACCTGTCAAGGTACCACCTCTGAACTTCTCACACCACAAATCAGAGCGAGATTCCCAGGAAAACAGCCTCTGTGAGCCAACAGGACATTGGAGGGACCAGCTGGAAATCAATGAGGTTCTCTCTTCAGGCCAGCGTGGCTCAGGGAGCTGCTGGGAAAGCTCAGCACTGCAGACACAAACACTCCTTGTTCCCCATGTAGCAGGGAACTCATACACCTCTTTTTTGACCTCCTTATCCAAAAGAACATGGCCTGCATGCAATGAATAGATTTTTTCAAGGTTGCTTAAAGGCCCAAACTCAATACATGTACTTCAGACCAGTTTAAAAAACCCTGAACTAATTCATAAACAGCTTAGAGAGACAAGCACTTCTCAAACTGGAAATCAAAGGAGTAACCAAGACTTTTGCATTTGATGCCAGGTTGTTGAAGGTCCATCTAATGCTCATTTTATCCACTGCCAACTACAGGACACAACTCAGTCCTTATCCAACAGATGCATGCAAGAAATATTTTCAATTTCTAGGGAAACATCAATTAAAAGTAACAGAACAAGCTTTTTTTCTCTGTTAAGTCCTAGGGTATGTGGTCTTCTACCCCTGCAGGAGCTGTATGTGAAAGGAGCTGCCTGATGAAACAAAGCTTGTTCATTTGCCTTTTTGGCCAGTACAAAGTTACGTCTGGCAAGATATGAATCAGATCCTAACAACTCATATGCCAAAGTTGGGTGTAACTATGGTAAAAATATTGAAATAAAATATTGAAATAAAACTAATAAAAGTAAGAGCAGTGTTAACTGCTGCATATTTGAGTTTCTTGTAGCCTCTCTAGAAATATGGATGCTCTGAAGCATCACAGAATCCTCTCTCTGAACTACCTAATGTGCAATGACCCTGACACACATTGTGCCCCTGTGCTCAACCTTACACAGACCCCAGGCACCTAAAGGGAAATATTCTACTTTGCAAGCAGGGTCACAAACCCACGAGGTCTCCCTTGAGACAGAAAGAACCTGAGGCCACTCAGCACCTCCACTCCCTGTTCTGGCTCTTGCAGAACACAGTCTCTTGTGGGGAGGCTGGTTCTCCAGGTCTGTCCACCCCTGAAGGATGGCCAGAGAAGAACAAGAGCAGCTTCTCTGCTCGCTTGGCTCTGCCTCTGCTCCACCCCTCACTCTGAGCCTGCCCCTGCCGTGCGTCACTCACATCAATGCCGTCCTTGCCAGATGGTCCAGGGGGTCCTCGTGGTCCAGGAGGCCCTTGTGGTCCTACTCTCTGGAGGGATGGGGGAAAGTGAGAGACAAGGGTTTATTTTTGCATCAGAAGAAACACATGGGCTAGATCAGAAAGCAACGGCCAAGTCCTGCAGCTTAACTCTTAATCTGCACTGACCCTCCCTCCCTCAGGGCCCCCCTGCCAGCCTGGGTGGGCTCAGAGTTGCTCCAGACCAGTGCAAGGCTCTTTGGAAAACCCTTTTGACTGGGCACATCCTCAGGGCTCCCCAGTTGTTTAACTGGTGGCTTATACTGGGAAACAAAACTGGTCACTGGACAGCAAACGGGTTTGGCTGCATAGGAAAGGGTTCTCACTGCCTACAGGCAGTTTTGTTTTGGGCAGAGGAGGAAATGCAGAGCCCACGGAAAACAGAGGGCAAGTGCTTGTCAAGTAATAATTAATTTATAGTCCCAATCTGATGGGGTGGTGGAAAAGCCAGGCAGACACCAATGATGACAGGAGGAGAAAGGGAAAAGTCTCCTCTCTGAGCAGGATGCCATTTGAAAATCTGGGATTTTGGAAAGGTCTGAGGTGGGGGGAAAAGAAAAAAAGGTCCAATAAATGACTTCTGTATGGAGAGGGCTCCAGAGAGCAACTTGCTGTAGCTTCAGGGAACAAAGGTTTCATTGTAGAAGCAGCACTGCTCGAGGCAGATGAGGGTAACTCTGAATTCCCAAGCCAGGCTGCAAAAATTCCTCATAAACAATGAAAAACCTCACTGAGGAGTCACTTCCCAAGACAATAATATTAACATCAGACAGGGAAGTTTAATACAATTTCATGTCTGAAGTGAACATTTAAATTGCTATTTTATAAGTGCAAAATTTGAAAATTGATTGAAGGAATGAATAAGAAATTCTGATTCAAATAAGGACTCAGATCAGATCAGTCTCACAGTCAACCTGTTACTTCAGTGTAAAATAAAACTTTCTCTTCCAACTATAGGTCTTCACTCTCCCAAGGCTTTATCTCTCGTATCTGTAGTCCGCAGTGGGAAGACAAAACTTTTATGGAAACATAAACCAGGAGTTTTTACACCAACCCACACAGTTACAAACCCAGATGAACATTTCTCATTAACTTTAGACTAACAACCTGCCTATTGCCACATTTCATCGCAAAGGTAACAACGTATACAGATCACTCTCTTTCACCCTTACAGGTTTTTTCTCAAGCATAAGACACAAAGGAGGTTTCTCACCTGAGCCGATGCTGTGGCTAAAAACTGACACAGGGAGAGGAGCCCAAGAATGGAGAATCCAGCCATGGTGACCAGGCTCTGCCTCTCTCCTTCCTCCTGGGCAGCTTAAACCCTTTCTGCTCCAGGGTCCAGCAGATCCCTCCTCCTTCTCCTGGGTCTCAGCTTACAGAGCAGACTCCTCGCCTCCAGATAAACCTGTGGCTCCAGCTGGAGGAGCAGAGCTCGGCAGGAAGGCAAGAGGGGCTGAGCTTGGAGGAGAGGTTTCAGAGG
The DNA here is from genome assembly GCA_026770055.1 of Myrmophylax atrothorax. Taxonomy (NCBI): domain Eukaryota; kingdom Metazoa; phylum Chordata; class Aves; order Passeriformes; family Thamnophilidae; genus Myrmophylax; species Myrmophylax atrothorax. The sequence continues at coordinate 9,429,983 of JAOXXN010000252.1, forward strand.
AGGTGGGAGAAGGAGGGGGAGCAGCAGGCAGGCAGAGTAGTTCTCATTCGTGCCCTGCTGGGCAGTCCCAGCCTCCAGCAAACCGAGAGGAGCCCATGGAAGGGCTGGATTGGAAGACATGGCACAGGAGGCAAAACTGGGCTGCTCCAGCTGAAGATAAAAGCTGTTCCTTAGGAGCCACCCAGGACATTTCTCAAAACCCATCACCACTTCTGTGCTGGACAGCAAAAAAGCAACACGGAGTGAGTTATTTAGGGCCCGAGGCCACCCAACTTCAGCAGAGAAAATAATATACCTGTAACAAGTGCAAGATCACCACAGAGAAATGCACTTACTGCTTTGCAAGAGGCTTTGCTGGCTATGGAGATTATTCACATCTGCTTTGGGGTTTTTAGGGTGACCTGAAGAACAACAAATGATTTCTCAGCAAAGTGATGAATCCTGATCAGGAAACAGATGATCACAGATACAAGAAGGAAAAAAGAATATTCTCAAAGCCACAAAAAGTATTTGCAATATTGCAAGGAAGGAACAGGACAGCTCCCAGACAGGTGATCCCAAATGCCAATTTATTCACAAAGATGCACCTTCTGTAAATAGCTTCATGCTTCCCTTTATTGATTAAAGACAATTTAATCCAAAGTAGGGCTTGGAAGTGGAGAGGAACAGTGGCAAGATTCATTAGGACTGAAATGACACAGCTCAGCTGGTTAGGAAAACAAGAGCAGAATAGAAAAGCAAAGCTTAAGATATACCAGGTTTCAGTTTGGCATCCCTTGCCAGGAGGTTTGTATGAGTACACAGAGTGTGTCTGTCCAGGTCCCCAGCAGCCAATATTCCACCAACCTTGACAGGGGGATGAAGGACAAAGTTCCTATGAGATTCTGTGGAACAGGCAGCTGGGAACAGAAAGGGACTGTGTGTCTGTATGTCTTCTGATGGCTTCAAAGTAACTGGAATGCTTTATTAAACACCACAAACCCCGAAGAGGGAGAGCAGTGAAGTCCCTGCTCCTTAACACCGAGGCCAAATGACTACAGGAGAGAAGGCAAAGGAGATCCAAATTCCTTGGCCACACCTTGCTTGGAGCAAGCCTGGGCTTGGGGGGCTGCTGCACATGGAGCGTGCTGACCAGCGTGGGAAGAATCCTGGGAGTACTCACCTTCAAGCCCATCCCATGGGACAAACAGACACCCAGTTACCCTCTCATTCCATGTCCCCAGGCAGAAGCACCACAGCTGAAGGGACACAGTGACTTACAGAAACCATTACCACGGACACCCCTGTACTTGGGTTCTGAAAAGACCCACTGGACTGAAGCCCCCATGGCCAGGCTTGGCAGGTGCCCTCCTGCCTGGAGCCCCAGGGCATGACTGAACTGAACGCCTTGTTTGTCTGCAGAGCACCACAACACCCAAAGGTGGATGGCAGCACAAAGGCAAAGTCAGGACATACAGAACATACTGAAACATGGGGATACCCTGTCCCTGGTACTCCATCCCTGGAAGTGTCCAAGGCCAGGCTGGTGGGGCTCTGAGCAGCCTGGTTCAGTGGAAGATGTCTCTGCCCATGGCAGGGGGGTTGGATCAGGATAAGCTTTAAGGTCTCTTCCAACCCAAACCACTCTGTGATTCTATGATTTCTAAGTACATCATTAAACAAGAAGTATTGGAGGGGGAGATCTTTACCCCACAAACATTCACTGGGCATGTTTTAGAGGTGGAGGGAGACGTGGCACAAGCAGCATGAGCGTCTCATGGTCAGCCCAGCAGAGCTCTGCTTGGGAATGCTGGGCAGCAACCTGCACCCACTTATTGGAGGGGACCAAGGAACAGCCAGTGGCTATAGGAGGAGTGGGTGGAGGGGGTTTACATACATGGTCACATCCTGCACTCAAAGAGGAGAAAAAACATAAGTGGAAACAGGTATGCATTAAAGTCATGCTTTAATAGGGGAAATGAACACAACAGACTCTGATATAGCTCAGTGCTGGGAAACACCTTGTGAACTCACCACACACACCTGAGCCAAAACTCAAAACCTGGTATCACAGGGCAGGGTTTGGTTTGAGCACACACTCCAGGCTGGGGCTCACAGTGAAATCCCATTAAACACAAAATCAAACCTCACCATAACAAGATATATGATCTATGCCCCAACTGAGTACATATTCACAATGAAAACATCATTAAATAAGAAAATTACTATAAATCTGTACAAAAGCCACAATTAACAATTCTTAGGAACCTCTTAGGAAAGAATTTTCACTCAACATCTTCAAGTATTTGTAAATTTGTTAAGTGTATTCTTATTGGCTATTTAACTCCACTTGTTCATAAGAAGAAAAAAAGGTAATTTTAAAACATTAAAGCCTTTTTCAGCACGTGTGTGACCATAAACATCAGATGTTAAGCTTGCAGAGTTTTATTCCCACACACATGTATGTGGCATGCTGGATCAGGACCTACACTCTGGGAAGGCAAGTCACCCATCCAATCCCTTGAAAGATGAAGCTTCTTAAGAACTGCAGCAGAGAGAGGAAAAACATTTAACAGACGCACAGGCTGCTGCATCTGCTCTCTGGCAAGGGCAGGCCATCTCCTACACAAACCAAACAGCACCAAAGAACCCCAAAACCAAACTAAACAATCAGAGCAAACAGCAAGTCAGGACATTCTGGCTGTTGGGAACTGTTTCCTCTGCTTCACGAAACAGGTCACTGCTGTCAATTTTTAGGAGTGAAGGTGCTAAATGGTTTCATTCTCTCTCAGACTCCGTGGAATATTGCGGAAGTCAGGCAGAGCAGCTGACAGGGGGGTCAGGAACACTAATGCAGGCAAAGAGCTGGCAAGGTCTGAAAGTGAATTCTTGAGGGCTGTAAATAAACGAACCAGACAAGCGTAGCCTCTCCAATTAAAGTTTCAATTAACTGCCCCACAAGCCCAGTGGTTTCCAGACATGCTGCACTCGAACATGCCCTGTCTGACATGCTGACCACTAATGGCAAACCAATCCTGCCCCAGCTAGGGAATGGGATGGATCTGACACATCCAACCTCACGCAATGGCCCTGCAAAAAGAGCCCCATGGGACACTGCAAATTACCAGCAAAGGCTGAAAAATACAGTGGGAAATATTTGTGCTATTTGTGCACAAACTGAGAAAGGAAGGCCTTTGAACCAGTCATGGACACGACTATCTGTGGAAGACAATAAAGGGTCTAAAAGTGGTGGGAAAACCTGGGGAAAACCAGCTCTAGACAGTTTTATGCAAAATCTGAAGGTTTTTCTCTTAGAAACCAGTAGACAAGTCATATTCTTAATTCTAACAGGAACTCTATGGGGATGAAGAGAACAAACCACTCAGCACTTTCCACCTAAGAACAGTATCTACACTGAGGTTCATCCTGGTCAGAGATATGTTTGGCTATGCATTTTATCCCAGACTAAAGTCACACTTACTTTCTTTATAGGAGGAGAGGCAACTACACACTGACTTCATGTGAAATCCAAATACTCATCTCTTTTAGGGAAACAGCACTTTTGCCAGGAAAAAAACTCCTAGTAAGGTACAGCCTTTTAACATAACAAACAGAAGGTACACAGTAATAGAAAGGCCTGGTAAACTAAGTCATGCTGTCTTACATTAATAATATCATGTATTTAATAAATAAGTAACTACTTCAAAAAAGGAAAGAGGTAATTTTTCCTATTCTCTTTCAGAAGGGATATATCAGAATCAAAGCCAAGTGCAAAATCCCCGTTGCTCCAAGATAGCCCTGAACATCACGTAAAAACCAGGAACAGGACAAGGCCTGTTCCATGAAGATGACTAAATTAAAGTTTTCCTCTTTAGGATAACCAAGAGCTGGATCTCAGTGACATTACTACAGATGGTTAAAAAAGTATGACAGAGTGAAAGTGAGACAGGGGTCAGCCTGAATCATCCCAAAGGAAGTTTATTTTTCCATGTGCTGTTATCCAAGGTGGCTCCCAGCAGTTGGGGCAGTGTCATCTCTGCTTGCTTGAGAACTCGCTGTGCTGCTCTCACTCTGCTGCTCCCTGCTCTGCTGCATGCTCAGAGCTTTCAGCTGTTTGTGTTGCAACCTCAGCACCTTCTTCTTCAGGCCAAGTGGGTGTCATGCTCTGCTCAGGACTCTCTGGAGCTTGTTTTTTGTCTGTGAGTTCTGTTTGCCCTTTTTCACCTGCATTTCCTGCCTTTTTCTGCTGTTCTACCCCATCTGCCTCACTTTTGCCCCCCAGGAGGGTGCTGTTGCAGTGGTGCTGATCACTCCTTGGTGAGCCTTGATCTCCACTCAACTCACAGCCATCACTTACTGGAGAAGCAGAGCCAGTCCTGGGGAGCCTGGAACCACCTGAGGGTCTCACAGCCTCACCATCTGCATCACCACCCCCCTCCTTCTCACTTGCCACTTCCACAGCTGCATTTTTCTCACTGACATTTTCTTTTTCATCCTCAGAGTTTGCAGCAGATGGATTTACCTTGGCACTACAGGCTGAGGGCCTCATGTTCAGGTTTATGGCCAAGCTGGCTTGTCTGTTTTTCGATGGTTTTTTATCAACTTTCCTCCGTTTCACAGCTGCATCAGTGGCCTCTGACACTGCTGTCTCTGTGCTGCTTGCATCATCTTCTTTCAGTGCCTCCTGGTCCTCTTCTGCTTGTGAGAGTGGACCTGAGGAGGGAATTTCTGCATCAATAGCACATTCTCCCAGATTATGGGAGATGTTTTCAATATCAGTAGAGCTTTTCAATGGTCCAACCTTTTGAGCCTCCAGTTTCCTCTTCTTGCTCTCCTTCGTGCAGTCATTCTCTGCTGTATCCTGCACTTCTTCTTCAGCCTTGGTGTTTAAATCCTTCTCCTCTGGCTGGGAAAAAGAAGCTTCTTTCTCCTCCTCCTCCTCATCTCCTCCTTTCAAAACACATTTGCTTGTCTTCTCTTTTACACCTTCGTCACTCACTTCAGGCTGCAAGTTGGCAGCATCTCCGGCTTTCTGTTCCACCTCTGGAGCCTGGTGCTGATCCTTTTCCACAGGATCACCACATTGTTTACCAGGAGTTTCCTGGCTATCTTCAGCCTTTTGGTGCAGCTGTGGCTTGGCAGAGCGGGGTTTGTACTTCAGCAGTTTGTCACGTGGCCCCCACACAAAACTGTCCCAAGGTTTAAAGTGCTGCCAGGCATAGTGCACTAGTTCCCTCCTCTTCCCTTTGCTTCTGATGGTGAACAGGAAATAATCCAAGGCACTTCTCTTGACATTTGGTAATTTCCCCTCCACAAGAGTTTCTGTTAGGAAAAACTTTACCAAGTGCACTTGAAAGTGCTCATATCCCATCTCCCCCAGGCACTTGAGGATGCGAGTGATCCGCAGGTTGTTGTGGCTGAAGCTGAACAGAACAGAGAAGCAAAGCTGTTAAGGGGAACTCTTACCAGCCACTGTGAACCTCTGGGGCATCTGCAAAAGGTTTTGTCATTTACTGACTGTCACCTATTAAAGACTATTTGACAATGCAAATGGGAGTACAAGTGGGCTTGATTTTAAAGTAGCTACAGCTGCTGTCTGCCTTCAGCAACACCTTCCCAGCCTCTCTTGGGCTGCTAGAATTCATCATCTCGCTGCTTGGAAAGGTTTTGGCCTTGTACATAACCTTGTGGGTCAGGCACACAAGTCCATGCAGCACATGCTGTCCCTGCCCCTGCCTGTAGTGTTAAGAATTACAAGCACATAGGGATGCTGCCAAAAATTCATGACTTAAGCTAGGACACAGTCCTTTTGCCTTTTTATTTTAATACTTGACAGTCTTCAAGTTGTTTTTTTTTCTTTTATGAGTATGCCCATTCCTTTTAAGAGCCCTTGTTAATATCAGGGGGATGAGAATCAGATTATTCCCTAAAACCCTGGAATAATAAAAAAACATCACCATCAATCTGTAGAGCACTTTTCAAACAAGGACTTAAAGTATTTTACAGACATTAAGGCAGCTTTATAAACAATCAGGAAACCATATGGAAACAGTTCTATTTTGTACCTTAGAATAAAAATTAAAAATACTTTCACTGGATAACAGGTTTATCAACAGAAGCCTCCATTCCTCAAGGGCTGAGGATTTCCTTGACTTAATTTTTTCCCTCAGAGAAGTGCCTGGCTGCAGTAAATGACTGACAGCATAAACTCAGACTCACTTGTTCAAGTTCTCGAATCTTTCAGCCCAGTTCTCTGCTCTCTTAAGTTCTCCAGTTTCCTTGTTGACCAGACTGATTCCATAAAATCTCAGCATGAGCTCATAAGCACAGACAAACCTTTCCATAACTTCCTTGGACCTCCTAAAGGCCTGAAAACATAACAGAGCAATTAGTAAAACGTGGAACTCCCTAATTACCTGCACCAGTTTAAGTGGCATCCGAATTATAAACAAGGCTTGACTGTATCACTGAGCATTTCATGTGCTGGTGGAGCTTCTGGCAGCCACAGGCCAGACAAATGCTTCACAGTGAGCTCTGGGCATACCAGGGACCAAGGAAGCAAAAAAACCTCCTAGACTTCAAATATAAGGCATTTGGGGTAAATCACAACATCCTTCAGGTGCCCCAAAAAAACAAACCAAAAAAAGGAGCCAAAAGCTTTCAATCAATACCTGGATTTCCTGGAAGGTGAGCGGGCTGGCACTCCGGTTCATGCCATGTTCACGTAAAGGGAACAGCCTGAAAGGAAAGAAATGTTCATCCCAGGTGAGCCAAGCTGACATCCAACCACACAGGCACCTCTTGGACAACTCACACCCTTATGGACACAGAAGTAGTATAAATTCCTCCCATAAAAGCACTGGCTATACCCATAACAACAACACATTTTGCTGATCTGAATTTCTCTCCCTGCCCTGACTTTGATCTGCAGGTGCTCAAAGTCCAAGCATGACTAAGATTTATTGCCACATCTGCACTGGAAACCCACGTCTTCTGAATTTCCACTGCACTGCCTCCAGAAGAATACAACTCAATAAAGCTAAAGTGGACACAGGTTTGACTCAGGAGTAATTCTGAGCCTTTTGTGAAGGTGTTTTCAGCAACACAGATACACCTCACACTTAAAAGAGGCACAATTAAAAAGAGGCACTCTGTTCATGCAGTTTACCATTGTATGTAGGAGTGGTTTTCTTCCAGAATTTCATAGTTATCCCACCAACATGAAAGCAGTTTTTCAATATGTAAACCTGAAAGGAAAAGGAAAAGGTAAGGCATTAACTTCTCTAACTAGACAACCTTGCAAGCCAGACAAATATCTTAGTTTTCTAGCACTAATGAGAAAATTTAGGAAAATATAGCAGAAACAAGGACATTTTAAAATGGAAATGCTTGATGGGTTTTTCGTTTTGTTTGTCTGGAGGTTTTGTTTTGGTTGTGTTTTGTTTGGTTTGGTTTTTATTAATTGTCCCACATGGAAGAAGCTGCTCTTTCACCAATTCAAGCAACTGCAGCAGATTGCATCAAACAACCATCACACAAGGTACTCACCATGGGGCTTAAAAGCAATCTCATTTTTATAAAAGCTTAAGTTCCACATCTCTTCTTCCACATCATTTGGTGATTCTATCAACCCCTGGAGATGAGAACAAAAAAAAAATCAACAAGCAGCAACCTTTTAAAAGGCAATATTCATGTCAACACTTTCTGCTTTCCCTTGCATTTCCTAAACATTTTCAACCTAAATCCTTGAAATGTGTTTTGGGAAGTAACAGCTTGTTTCTGATGCACCCACATGCACATTATCCCTTCCCTCTCACAACTGAATCCTTTAAAGGTTCTGTAAATGTAAAGGCAAAAGGGTGTTCCCAAATCTAGAAAGTGTTGCTAAAGGCAGGAAGGCTGAGGAGCTGGTGCAGCCCCTGAGCACGTACTGGGTAGTGGTGTCTGTATCTCTGCAGGTCTTTGGCCGCAGTCCAGTTGCGCCTCCTGCCGAACTGGAGACAAGAGACACATTAGAAATCCACAATAAAACCATTTTCTGCAAAAAAAGACTCACCCACTGACTGAATTCAGCATCTCTCACACAGGTGCCCTGCACTCTGCACTCCCAGGAACTCCAAAGCCAGCCAGTTACTGTTGTAGCTTCTCTGCATTCCTGAACAAACTCTGGACTAAGAGAAGTTCACACCTTCCCCTTTAACCAAAATATTTCTTTTTTCCTGCTAGTCTTATCCCTCAAGGTTTTCATTTTTATGCATATCTTGTATATCAAGTCTTGCATCTCTTGGGTTTGCCTACGGAAATGGTCAGAACTAGATGGAAATCCAAGATAATAAAATGGCATTGTTCTTCCTTAACTCAAAGGTTTTAGAACAACACATATCTGAGCAGCTATAAACCCTAATGAAGAGAGAGGCCAGACTTTAAAATTGCAGAATTTAAGATGCAGAAATATCCCTTGAACTCAAAAGTCTTATTTCCTGTAGACATTACTGAAATAAAGTTTTCTTCCTCTTTGCTTTATGCTTGAGATCAGCCTTGTTGATTTAGCATCATGCTGATCTAGACAGCAAACAATAACAGAGCCACATGGCCACATTATGTATGTATTTTATTGGACTTCTGTTCCAGTCATCATCTTAATTATTACTCATCTTTCCATGTAACCAAACTTTATGTCAAGCCTACCTGAAAACTGCTCCGAGACATGCATGGTAAACATGAGCTTGGCTCCTACAAATAAAAAGCATTTAGTTGGAACATTTTCAAACCAAACTTCACTAATAAAATAAAAAATAGATATGAAATGAGAATACCCACAGCAGTGATTCATACAATCCCTATTAGTTGCCAAGTGACAGATTTACCCAGTTACAGCTGAATTCACTTTATCTTATTCATAATTCAAATTGCTACAGAGAAAAACCTGTGGTGCCACATAAATAGGTGCCAGGTTTTCCTCGCTACACAGATGTGCTAGATTCATTTCAAGTGTCACATTTAGACCCAAATCACAAAAGAACAGCTTAATTTGTTCCTCTGAAATTCATGGAAATAGAAGTTGCAAGTATGACTTGGTTTAAAATGTGTTTTAAGCGAATTATATACATATAGATTTTTACTTATCTACTTTTGCAGTGGATTACTTCAATGATAAGTGATTTTGTTACACTTCACAAGCAACACAGACAGGTTTAACCTTGCTGAGTGCTGAAACACCTTGTCCCAAACCATGAAAGCAATGAACAGTGTTCTGTCAATTTAGAACCACCAAGATGAACAAGATTGCTCATGAATAAAGGGGCCCCCAAAGCAAAGCACAGCACAGTCAGATCGTTCAATGTCAGCTCACAGCAAGAACAAGATTGCTGGGAAATGGGCATAAGATGTGCAAACTCTTGCAAAACAAGCATTGTAAGGAAGTTAGAAGAAAGAAGCAGCAAAAACTCTCCAAAGTTATTTTGTGACCTCATTTGGTATTTCTTAACCTCACTTGTACAGAGAAAAGTAAACCCACTTCTTAATGAACACTGATCACTGGGTCATTCATTATTAAGGCTGGAACTGGACTTCATTTGTAATGGACACATTGTAATAACATCATCCATTCAGTTTCCCTCTTGACTCTTACATGAATTAATTAAAATGTTGTTCCCAATTGCAAAATAATCCATTTCCAGATACTCTTTACATTTAAGGTTCTAAAATAACATCCTTGAACACAGTCAGGTGGGACAGGGTAAGAGTAGACTGGCTCCCACTTTGAAAAGTAACTGGTTTGCTGAGGAGTCCATGTAGCAACAGAGACAGATGCAATGCCACGGTGCAAGAGGCTCTAAGTCTTGTCCAGAAAGAAGCCAGATGCAGGAAAAGGCATCCTGGAGCCCAGAAATAAAGAGAAGAAGATGGGGAAGCAAACAGAGCAAAACTCAGCTTTGGTCCTCCAAGCAGGTTTTGTTTCTGGGTCCCTATAAACTTCCATTTAAGCCACACAGAAACAGAACCTTTCCTTCCTTTCCAGGTTAGAAATAGAATCACAGACTATTTCGAGTTGAAATGGACCCACAAGGATCATCAAGTCCAACTCAAGTCAATGGCCCACACAGGGGATTGAATCCATGACCTTGCCATTACTACAACCAATTTTTACACAAACTGAACAGCAAGGCTGAAACTTGCACATATAAATCAATTCCCTTTATGTCTAACAGCACTGCCAGGAAATGTAAGTGGGTTTCACCCTCCAAACCTGGACCACATGAGGCAGAACACGCATCGCTGTGCAAAGAGGGAGGGAAGCAGAGAACACAGCCAGGAGAGGGGAACACAAACAGGATTTGGCTGAGAAAACAGCTGGAAAGCAGCTGTAACCAAAAAGGATGAAAGAACATGTGGATTGTGAACAAGACACAGGAATGAGAAAGGGAACAGAATCCCAGAAGAGGGATTGAAACCTTTTGTTAGTGGAGATTGGGAGTAAGCAATACTACAGGGTCTGTTACTAAAACAGGAACTCCAGGTGTTACAGAAGCCTTAGAGAGAACTTTTTAAAATGAACACAAACCTCAAAGTTTTCAAAGCTCACTCACAGAAGTTAAAGGCACTGCAGTGCAAAAGAGCTTGGAAAAAAGCACCTGCAGGAACCTCAGACCATGAGCATGGAGCACTTGCAGACAAGTGAAATGCAAAGATAAAAGAAGAATTTTCAGTTGGTTTTGAAAGCTCATAGTGCAAATAATAATTAAAAACTCTAACCTCAAAACTGAAAAAAGACAGCAGGTTCAGAAAGACAGAATACCATCTAGACTGAGGGGAGAAGAATGAGAATTAGTGTAAAATAAGCAGAAGTGGGAACTAGTTTTGGAAACTGATTCATGCCTTTGACAGGCTGTAAAGGCATAAATGGATAGCAGAAGATTTACTGTTTCTTTCAGCATTCATTCTCACTGCCATTTTAATTTTTCAGGCACTGTCAGACAGAGGTGACTACACATCCATCACTGAAGGAAGAGCTTCTCTTGAAAAATGCAGAACAATATTCCAGGGGCCGCAAGTCTCAGCAACAACATCCTTCTTTGTAAGCTGGAAAAGTCCACTCACTGGAGTGAAAAAATGGTCCTTGTCTTTACAGTTGTCACAGTCCAGAGCTGCTCTAAGAAAAAAAATACCTGAAGAACAAACACATGCAAACAAAAATAATCTGAACGTTCTGGAGTTATTAAAACTTGTGAACTCCAGCCATGCACAAAAGAAAGTTGAAAGTGTGCCCTCGAATGGTGTAAAACATTCAAAAGGAAAACTCTGCCTCCTCCCTTCAGTATTTTAACTACTGCACCCAAAATATCTTTCTCTATGTGTACAGAGAATTTTTTTGCTTTAAAAGTGGTTATTTTAATATCTTAATGCTTATTAAAAAATAAAGTTTAAACTCCTTTAAAAGTGTATTCATTAGAAAGCTTTATCTGCCTACTTATATTCTAAAAAAAGGGTAAGTTGCTGAAATGAAACTACAGTGAAGGGTTAGTTTCCTTTTCCCAGAAAGGGGAGGAGTCAAAGGATTGTATTGACTGACACAGGAAATAGTGAAAGTTTTGCATTTACCAAAGCAATGCTGGAGAAAAAACTGATATTCAGTGTCAAATTGAAGAACACTGATGCTAAAGACAGGAACTTCAGATAAGACTAACAAGTTACTTTTATTACAACTGAACATTATTTTAAGGCACCAGACACAAGTGTTCATGTTTTGCAGCTGCTCACTCACATACCTCTAGTTTTTAAAAGTGTATTGTGCTGTTTTCAGAGTTGCTCTAAACATGTTCCTCAGAAAATCAAACATGTCTAAAAGAAATCAAACATTACAGCTCAGTTTTAAAACTGAGCAGATATGACGTGATGGCTTTTTATGAATGGCATAAAGAGCCAAAGGCCACCATACAAACCTGAGGGTACCAACCAAAAACCTGAAAGCAAGGAGAACACCAATGCCATGTCAAAGCCATGCAGTGAACAGGCAGGTGATGTACAGAAAAAAGAACCTGCATTAATGGGATAAGGTACCCAAATCACAGGGAGCAGGGGGGGAAAACATATTAAGACCCAGCTCATGACAGTGCACTGGATCTTGGGGAGTCACGAAGTCACAGCATCCCTCTGCCCTCCCCATCCCTGTCCCCTCTCGCGGAGGATTTGCTTCATCAGGATGAGGACAAATTACGTGCATCGCTCCCAGGGAAAACCCCTTTGCCTTCTTTAAAGTGTTTCAATCCTCTCCAGTTCCTCTCCGTGGATCCTGACAGGGGAGCCCAAAGGCACTGAGAGCACAGAGAGAGTGCCCCGGGCGGGCACAGCATCACTCGCACAGGTGAGCGCACCTGGGAGCAGCCCGAGGGATGCAGGAATTCCCGGGCGGGCTCAGCATCACTCGCACAGGTGAGCGCACCTGGGAGCAGCCCGAGGGATGCGGGACTCCCGCGGCACCGAGCGGAGCACGGGGAACGCACAGGGAGGAGGCTCCGGCTGGAAGGGTGGGGAACGGGATTCCCCATCCCATCCCATCCCATCCCATCCCATCCCATCCCGGCGCCCCCGCACCCACCTGGCCATAGTGGGAGCCCCGAGCCTTGCTCGGCCCCGGCTGCTCCCCCGCATCCTGCGGCTCCTCCCCGGCTGCCGCCTCCGCTTCGCCTCCGCCGCCATCCTCATCCTCATCCTCCTCCTCTTCCTCCTCCCCCTCCCAGGTGGAGTCGTAGTCCCACAGGCGCTCCTCGTCCTCCGCCTCGTCCTCCTCGACTCTGAATATGAACGAGGCCGCCATGGGGCGCGGTGGGAACGGGGAAGAGAAGGGAGGGAGAGAAAGGAAAGGGAAAGGGAAAGCAAAAGGGCTCGGGAAAGGGGCGGCTCCCTACCCCCCCCCCCC
>JAOXXN010000252.1:9454674-9465879 GCA_026770055.1 Myrmophylax atrothorax
CTTTCACTGTGCGGAGGGTGGCAGCAGATTTTCATGAAGCACATGTGCTCCTTTAAACACACCCCAACCTTGACAAAACCAGGCAAGGCAGAGGTTTGGGAGATCCTTTTTTTTTTCTGCATTTCAGTTTTGGCTGCCTGAGAGTATTCACAAGTCCCCCTCAGCAGCAGCAGCAGCAGCAGCAGCAGCAGCAGCAGCAGCAGCAGCAGCAGGAGCATCCTTTAGGCTGCAACATGTTTAAGGCTGTTTCTGGGCTGGATCCTAAGCAGGGGCAAATTATGTGTTAGGGACAAACTGCAGTCACAGTCAAGCAGTGCTGCTGGCACACAAAGCTGTGCAAAGAACAGCCTAGTTTGAAATCTGGCTTGTAGAAATATGTCTCTAGATTCAGTTTGGCTCTGAAACAAGAGCCCACAAAGGGCTACGAACAGGACCTTTTTTTCCTCAATAGTCATAGAAATCAGTCCTGTCCTGTCTCCTGTTTTGTTTCACAAAGGCTTCTGTTTTAATTCCAGAATTTCAAGCCTCCATTTGGTTTATAGAACCAACTCAGAGCTGGGTAGTTCTGTCTTTATCCTCATGTGCAAAGAATATAATTACTCACAGTAGGGAATGCTTGATTAACCAGCTTATCTGACCACGGAACTTTATCTGTTGAACCAAATTCCTTGTTCTCCATCACACTGAGAAGAAATTGGATTCCAAGAAATCATCAGTATATTTGCAGTGGTTCTATTAGCAGGATTGATCCTTAACTTGGCAGATGGATCTGGACCAGGAGCAACTTTGACTGGTGTTTCCTGAAGTCTCTGAGATTTGTCCCTCACCATTTTCAATGACTCCACCACTGTCTTTAATAACACTAAACCAGACCAACTGAAAAAAAATTGTTATTTTATGCCTAAATGTTAACCAAAGAAGAAAAAATTCCATTGATCTCAGTGAAGGTTGAACTCCATATAGGCTGTATTCTTGTTTCTGTTTATTTGGCCATATAGAAGACACCTGTATGAGGAGAGAGAGACAGTTGGTTACTATATTTCAGTCTAAAAACTTACTTTTTTTTGCTATAATTTACAGCACATATTGCAAAGCCAGTTATTCCTTCTAAAACAACACCGGGGAAAAAAAAGCCAAAACAACTATATCAGTAATTTAAAGTATTTGGGTTAGATCTGAAGCATGGAAGTGTTTCTATCTTCATAGCCAAAAAAATGTCAGTTTTCACCATGTGCATGCCTAGGGTGTCTCAGGAGGGAAAAAAACCCCTCAAGTAAATAAACAGGTTTGAAGAAAGGCTGTAGGCAACACTGTCACGACTGACATCACTATACAAAAATATATATTACAAATATGTATATATATCACTCTATTCCTCTAGAAAGGAACAGATAATGTTTACAGTATCACCAAGGTAAAATGTGCATTTGTTTTTGTTATGGACTGATCCACTTGGCCACTTTCTGCTCTCTGATTCAGCAGGCAGTGCTTTATTTCAGTGCATTGCTGCTTGTATGGCAAAACTCAGGGATTTCATAAACTGTAGTAAGATTGTATAATTTGATGTAAAATTCAATGGTGCCAATGAGCAACTGCTCAAGATGTTTGGCAAATTATGTGTGTTATCTTCATGAGAGATTTAATTGCATAAACCTGCCCACTGGATCAGCAGTTCTCTACTGCACTCCAGAATTCTAATTACCTCCTTCTGTGCCGATTCCTGCTTGGAGCATCACACCCTTAAACTCTGGTGTTGGAGGAATTTCTAGTGGATTGATCCAGGCTGACTTGGCCAATGTGCTGCACTGCTTTACTAAGATCACTGTCCATCTTTAAATTACTGGGCCTGCTTTGTCCCCTATTTCTCTTGCTCAGTTGCTTCTACCTCAAAGTTGGTATTTCAAGGTGGAAGGAGTGAGTGTTCCTTCCAAACTGCAACTCAGCTTCCAATGGAATGCATCCTTTGCTGGGTCAGGGCTGTAAGCAATGTTACATATACATCATAATTCCCACCTGAACACATATGTTCAAGCATTCTGAGCACAGCTGTGATGCACAGACCTCTTATTGAAAATAGCCTTTTATTTTATTTTTTTTTTCTGGAATGGAAGTAACTGAAAACTCACACATTTAAATAGATTTTATCTCTTTGCATTTTTGAAATGATTTCCCCCCTTAGCATAATGGATAGCAGTCTTAACACTTCCCATTTCTTCAACTGCATCAGTTGCTTAGAATAAGGACCTAATTTTCACATGAATCCTGTGGCAGGGCAACCTGATGGACCTAAATTCAATGAAAATTACATAAAATTGAAAGAGAGCAGATGCATTGTAAGAGATGGCAAGGCAGCACTATTACTATCATTTACTTTGCATAATCATGTGAGGGACAGAGCCCTGGAGCACATTTCACAGCTCTTCCCAGCAAGCTGTGGCTGTAAGCTTTTTACAGAGACAGAGCTTCTCCTCCTATTCAGGATTTCTCATTTGCCTCAGCCATTCGTGATGGTTTTATGCTCTTTGAGACAGTATCAGAGGTAAAGTACCAAATCTAAACAATCATCTAAATCATAGGAAGGCCCCATTTTCCTTCATAGGAAGTAACTTCACCACTGAACGATGTGAGAAACTCACAAATAAAAATATCTGTTTGATTTTACAGTGTGTGTTGGGGATCATACTTTTAAAAGCTCACAAACTACCTCTAAATAGATTGGAACAGGAAGGGGAGGCATGAGAGGCTGATGCTCAGGTGCACACAATGCTTTGGATCCCACCTCCACATCCTGGGGCTCCTCAATCCCCCTCTGGTGCCCGTGAGCAGAATCAAGTGTCTCCTGCTCTTTTCCCATTCATACTCTTTTCATACCTGTCCTTTAGAACTCTGGAGATGCTGCTGTGTGGTTGAAAGAATTAGGACAAAAATCCTCTTTTTTTAGAAAAAATCTTCCTTTCCTTCACTAACTGGTTTCCCCAAGGAGTCTTGTTCTGGCTGGGTGAGGCAGAGGCAAAGCTGACCCTTCCTTCACACACAGAATCAGTGCATTTATTAACTACTGATGCCCTCCTCACTGAGGGATGATTTGTTAACTCACATGTCTCTAATCAGGTATCTCTGCACTTTGTATTTTAGGAACTGCATGTATGGGAAGAAAAAGTTGCTGTGTTTTATTTGTATTTGCCAAACTTACTGGGCCTCAGAGCTAACTCTAAGTATTTCAGAACACAGCTTTTTTTTTTTCAGTTTCTTTGCTGCTATGGGAAACCAAACCCTTAAAAATGAGAAAGTTCTTTTTGCAGCAACTTCAGAGAGACTTAATTAGACCCAAGGTTCACTAGCAGACCCGAGATCAGAGTTATCCCATCACATTCTATTTCTGGCTTTCCAAAGTTTTTCTTTTTTAATCCAACATTAGAAGCAGATGAAAGGTTTTTTTGGAATCCAGACATATCTGGCCATATAATAGAGTTAAATGTACTTTAAGAAACTAATAAGAATAAAAAAAATAAATCTCTTTTGCCTTTACAGTAGGAAATTTGGGGCTCAGGTGAACTATAATAGGTCCTATTAACGTTGCACACCAGAATTTTCAATTGCTCAGGCAATGATAATAAATATGCACAAGATTTAAAGGATGGTTTTATTCCCAGGGTTTTATTTCCCTTCCCTGGAAGCTGCTACCTGAAGTGCTCTCTGCTTTTAGTGATGTTAAACATAATCACCACAACTTTTCATTTAAATGACTAAGTCTCCACTGGAAACTATTTACAACAGGGGTAAGTTCAGTGCAGGGACAGAATCCCCCCAACTCTTGGGTGCAAGAACCTTCCACCAAATCTGCTGTGATAAAGTTGAGTTTCTCAGAAATTCCCTTTTATGCTGGCCTGTGTCATGCTGTCTTTTTTCCCTGATATCTGGTCCTCCTTTTTACTTTTTAATCTGAAGACCAAATGCTCAATAGCCCAAATGTAGAAAGACCTAAAATAAGAGGTGGAAAAAATAATGTTTGTGGCAAATTTAATGTAGTGGGTCATTCACTGCTCCTGTTAAATGGTGACTTTTAAACAAGTCTCATAAATTTTAGTGTTTTGTTGGATTTATTTTGTATTTTTATAGGAAGGGTTTTCATGAGTGAATGATAGAAATCCAGATGTAGAGTTAGCCCTGAGTCTGACGTGGCTGCTGTCCTTGTACAGCTGCCAAATGTTCACCCTCAGAGCTGATTTTGGTGGGATTCTCAGTCCAGAAGATCCAGTCTTGCCCAGGACAACATTTTATGTGCCATTGCCTTTCTGAGTGTCCAGCTGTCAAGATTTGTGCTTGATTTCATCCCTGGGCACTATAAGGAAAGTGGCATTTGCTCCTCATTTTGTGTATAGAAGTTTCCAAGGCTGTTTTAAAGGGTCTGGCTATTGCATCCATTTAATTTAATTTAATTTAATTTAATTTCTTTCCTTTGAAGAGGAGTCTGGTTGGTTCCACCTGAATAATTTCCATTGTCAAAGGTGGGATTAAATGGGAATATTGCCCCCCCTAGAAAATGAGTTTATATGTAAGAGGTGTAGCTGTTTGTGTACACATGTGCAGAAGAGTATTTTACCTTCAAGGGAATTTGGCAATGCTGATGAATTTTCCTCTACATCTACAGTATGATCTGGAAGAGGAACCCAAGGCCATGACAATCTGCATTCACCATTTTGAATATTTTCAGTTATGCTCTTGGATCAGCTTAGTCGAGTTGTTAAGAAAAATAACCTGATCTCATTTCCCACTTTACCTTTTATTGCTGCAGCTCATGTCTGTGTATTGCTTTATCTCTGTGCCCTGATGGGATTGCTGCTAATTTGTTCACTATGATCAGGGTGGGCTTGTGCAAAACTGTGCTCTTCTAATCAGTTTTATTGGATAGGGTTGCTGATTAAATGTCTTTATACTTGTCTTCCAAACCAATTTCTAAAATGAATTCTGACAATGGCTCTTTGAGGCTCCTATTTCTAATACAGGTAATAATCAGGTTCATAATAGGAAACTCATTGACAAACGTATTTCTAGAAAATGAAAATCACAAACTTACTGGAGCACTGAATATGCCATTTGTGCTGCTCCCTTTACTCTTTAGTGATGAACAAACAGTACTTTAAACAAAGACACTTAACCTGATGAGGGTTTGTGGCACTGGTCTAAATGTACTAAGTTCAGGCACTGGAGCTACTTCTGGTTCTTTAATATGTCTTAATGTAAGAAACTTCTCATGTCACCAAACC
This sequence comes from Myrmophylax atrothorax, assembly GCA_026770055.1. Classification (NCBI taxonomy): domain Eukaryota; kingdom Metazoa; phylum Chordata; class Aves; order Passeriformes; family Thamnophilidae; genus Myrmophylax; species Myrmophylax atrothorax. The sequence goes on from JAOXXN010000252.1 coordinate 9,459,942, forward strand.
CTACATTTGAAACAACAATTTCTGTTTAAACTGCAAAAACATGACCAGTCACTGAAGATAATGAAATTTTACAAGTTTGTGACCTATAATAATGAGAGGCCAGCTGAGGAAAAAAGCTTTTCATTTGGCTATTAACTGCATTGTGAGTCTAAATTTTTTCCTGAGTTTGCTGTTCAGTTGAGTCTTCTGCCAAGAGATACTACATTAAAATTGTTTTTCGCTTTATCCAATTAATGAAAGGTTACAATTAAGATAAGTGGGATCAAGCATCAGATCTCAAATTGATGTTGTTTGGTGGAAGCAGCTGTCTTTTTGCTGCTTTATAAGCCTTTTTGCTTCCAACAACTGGAAACCTGAATGTTCTTCAGAACCATCATTAGTTCTGCATTCAGCCTCAGAATGAAAACTCTTTGTAACCCTCAGTGGTTGCACAAACTTCAGAGCTCCCAGAACTTACAAATTCAGGTCATCTTAGGGAATGGGGGCAACCAAAGACTAATGCAGGTTAATTACTTGGCTTCTTGGTACCCTCTGACTGTTTCTTCCTTTCAAAATTCAGTGTAACTTTACAAGCAATTAAAATAGCTCTGACTTCATAATGCCAAATGGTTTTGTTTTCAGGGCAGTCAGGGGGTGAAATGCAGCCCTGCTGATGGTGCTGATATCCCTTCTGTGGCATCACTGCACATGGCAGGGCAGGGGAGTGGCACTTTCTACCCTGATGGTTTCATTTCTCTAACACTTCCTACTCTGAGGACCAGGGACTGTTAATCCAGACTGAAGATTTTTTTTAACACACCTTGTTCCATTTCTTCTGTTTCCATCCACTCTGGCTGTCTTATATTCAGCAAATATGACTGTTCCCTGATTTTCAGGCGTGAAACTCAACTGCAAAACCCAAAATCCTGGCTCACTGGTTTGTAATCTGGAACTGTACTCTGCTTTGTGCTCTTGCTGAAATAGATTTTTGTCAGTTTGTGAGTCCTCATGCTTAAATCTACCTCTGGGAAAAATCCTGGCGCAGAGATGGCACTTATATAGCTGGAAATGTTTGGAATAAAACTGTTTTAAGCAACAAACAGCATGTTTGAAATGTTTGGTCTATAGATATAAGCAGTTTCAAAAGAGAACTTGCAGTAGAATCTTAGTTTTTGTGCAGCTTCTTAAACTTCTCATAAAGCAAAAGAGCACCCATATCAGAAAAGAAGCAATTTTGTTGGAGGTTTAGAAATAGCAGCTGTAATGATGCCTTTTTTGTTTTCCAGTTTAAGTGACAGGGATGAATTTGTCCAACAGCCCCTTGATAAATGCAGGTTTATGCCTTGAAGCTGCAAGAGAGGTGCTAATGTCAACCTTTCTGGAACATGCTGTGCTTCCTCAGTCTAAGAAAAACAAATTTTCTGATTTTCTGTGTTTTACTTCTCACCATAATACCCCAGACTTCTGCTCCCTTATGTATACATTTTCATATCAAATGAATCCCAATTAAATTAGGATTAAAAGTAAGTGTGTGACCAAGTTTGTCCAAATTTTTTGTCTGAATCCCTTTGTATTTCTCTGAGCTCCATGTGCAGGGGCACATCAGGATGAGGAGAAGTGGCCAAGTCATGCTGGAGGTGGCTCCTGCCTGGTTTCTGCAGGAGGAGAACACACTGTTTCGAGAACCATTTAGCAGCTGTTTATTAGAGGCATAAATATGGGATTTTGGGGGTAGTAAAACTTGGCAAGAACTTCAATTTCAGAAGGAAAAGAAAACCAAGCAAAAACCTGCCACTCACTGATCCCCTTCTGCTTCTATAGTGAATCTAATCTTCTGTTTCATTCCATAATCACATGGGCACTCCAACAGTTGCGTGGAGCACCTGAATAAAAATCTAATCCCATTGCCAATTAATTTGCAAAGAAACTTATTGAAAAATGCTGCTAAGTGTGAGAAGTTTTGGAAATGTAATACAGAGGCTCACCAGGTGCCCGGTTTTTAAGTCTGAAGGACTCAAATGTGATCTGACAAATTGATTCTGGGCTGGAGTTGCTGTGCTGAATTTCAAGGCCCTCAGCAATGAGCAAAGTGATAAACTGCTGGTGAGGAGATTTATCCTGCCCTGAATCCCACAATCAGCTCTAGGAAACAATATTTCTAATTAGTAAATCATTTTAATCAAGCAATATTGCATTAAGAATTAATTATAACATCTAATACGAAAAATAAAGCTGCCATCAAATCCGAAGATTTGCCTCAGTGTTCAAGAAATACCAGCAATTAATTGAAGTTTATATTCCCTCTCAGTTTGTATGTGGGAAGTGTTCAGATACTGCGCTGATGAGGGCTGATATAAAATGGTTGCATAATAGCAGAGAGTTTAAATAAAGGAATGTATAAAGCCAACACAAAGATGCACGATTTCTAGAGGAAATTCAGAGCTATAATTTATCTGGATAAAGCTGCAGAAGGATCTCGTATGAAGTCCAGTCATCAGGAATTGTGGTTCCCAGCAAAACTTTCCTTTCTTTTCAGAAACACCTGTAAGCAGACCATGATCTTAAATACTTTGGGCATCCAGATAGTTTTTTTTTTTTTTTTGCAGGGATGATCACTCAGGAGGAAAAGAATTTAAAAAATGCTTCAATTTCCTTTGCTGTTCAGCTGCAGTAGTTTATGAGGATGGATAGATTAACATTTCTGTGTTTCAGGGCAGGCAACAAGCCTTTGCCTTTGTCCTTTCTGTAACTGAGAGAGCTGCTAAATGTATATTTAAGTAGGAAGTTGTGAGAGACAAGGACTGAGATGTCTCTGAGTGAGAAGAAGCTGATGGAACAGGATCTGAAGCTGCCATTCCATGGAAAACTCAGGAACCCTATTTTTTTGCTAAAGGGAAATAGTTACTGGAAAAGTTGTCTCACAGTCATGGAAAACACATTTACATGAGACAGGCAGAAAAAAAGCTGGAAGGATAGGAAATGCAGATGATAAGGGAGATGGGGGCCTTGCCCAGGTCTCCCAAGTTTGAGGGCATTGCCAGAGGCCAGACCAGGGTGGGCACCACCATGACCAACACAACTGCATGTGGTGTGTGGTGTGAACTCCATGGAAACTCCTCATCCTTGGCAAAAGCCTACAGCTGCATCCTCTATCTCACCATCATTCCAGCTCCTGAGGCTTTAGACCATGTGCTTCTCCTTCCCCTTCTCTGCAGGGGACAGAAAAGACGCTTCTTGTGCATTGATTACTCCTTGTGCCAAGCTCCTGCAGTGTGTGGTGTGCTGCAAACACTGAAGAGCTCCAAGCAGAGCTGCTGCTTTCCCTTCTTCCACTGTGCTGACAGCTCACTTCTGGGAATTGGAACTGTAGACAGGCAGCAATCTGTCTGTAATTTCTGATTTTTAGTTCTTTTATTCAGCCTGAGAGGGGGCTTTGCAGGACAAAGTGGGCAGAGCAATATTGCAAGGAGAGGCTTTCAGGTTCCCTCAGTTGTATCTGAGACACCCAAGATGCTCTTGGCACCTGGCTGGGAGCATCCTCTCTGCCTTGGAAGCTGCAGCTCCCTGTTTTCACCTGAGATTCCAGCAGCACATTTAAATTTGAATTTGTAGAAAGCACATGCTGGTGGATACACTTTGCCTTGAAAGTGGGAACCTGTGAAATGTCAGGATTAGCAAAACCCGTGGCCAAACCTGGGTCTTCAAACTCCAGTTGTGCATTTGTGCTTGGGGCTGGGAGCAAGTGGCTGAACCACCACTTGAGTGAAGGTCTCAGGGCAATCCTGGTTTCCCACCTCATTCTCAGTGTCTGGACCTTCCTTTCCATGCTTCAAACTACTATAAAATATGGATTTTGTGGTTTTATGTTCCTGAGGAGACAAAATATTCTCTTTCAGTGCAGTGCCTGATCCTTGGGTTGTGAGAACCTTTTGTATTGTGTGACAAATTTGATCAATAAGAAGCTCCTTCCACCTGCTGCATTTTTTGTTTTGCATTTTTGTCTCTGCTTCCAGTGCCATTGGTACTTGGGGCAGATTTTGGAGAGAGCTGCAAATTCCCTCTTCCCCATATATTTTTCATCCTTTTGCTTTCCCCAGCCCCACAAAATACTCTGGTGATGTTTCTGCCCTCTCTTTTATCCATTAACAACGATGTTTTGTGACAAGAGCTATAGTTGCAGTCAGCATGGAAAATTTGCTGTTATTTTAAATAACCATCTGCTCTCCCCACAGTCTGCTACCTCATCCTTAATTTCTTTGGTTTTTGGATGTTTATTTTGATTAGCTTTGTCACATGGTGCTATAAGGAAATCTTGCTTCACTTCACACGCTACTGCCATGTTGATACAGAAAACTGGCTTACAACCAAAAAGATGTTATTTTTTCCATTCCCTCTCCTTTTTTTTTTTTCTCCCCAAAAAACTTTTATGTAACAAAGCGTTGTGTAAGAAGGTTAACAGCAGGGAGTACATCAGAACTCGTGGATTTTCTTTTCATCTCTCTCACAAATCCACTATGCCACGTTGGGCAAATCAGTACAATCCAAATTTTCTTAGTGGGATCAGCTGTGATAGCTGCTGAAGCCTCTTTAGGAGATCCATAGTCACACCTATGAAATGAGAATTAAACTCTAAACCAGAACAAAAAGAAATCTTGGAAGAACCCTCTACATGAGGGGAGAGCTGATGTGCTAAAATATGTCACCTTTGTTTATTTTCCTCAAAATTACTGGTACGTGGATCCTGAATTTCAGACTCTCGTTTTTGGATGTTTGATATCTATGCTAAATATGCTGTTTCTCCATTAGATGTGCTTTGACCTCTGCGCACAAGGCTTGATAACTAAGCAGCCACAGCTCTGGGTGAGGAATCTGTACATGTGATGGAAATGAAGCAAACCACAAGAAATCTCTCTTTGAGGAGCAAAAAATCATGAAGAAATTGATAGACATTTTGCAAATGCCAATTTAACTGGCGTGGTTGACTAAGGAAATGTAATTTGGCTTCCTGTGAGGAACATTTTTGGAGGAAATATGGTCCCACTGAGTGCTTTGGATACATTTAAGTTCTTGCAGATCCACAGAGAGAAGTGTGGCAGTACTGGCAGTGCTTGTGCTGCATTTCATTATACTCTGCTCTACCATAGGATTTATCTCAGTGTTGGCTTTGGGTGTTTAAAACAAACTCTGCTGGCCCTGGCTGTGCTTGTTCAGAAAGCAGGAGGTGAGACTGGAATTAATCCACAATTAGCTTAATGAGCCTTTGGAGACTGTTGGTGCAGAGCCTGGGTTTATTTATTCTCAGGGATCATATAAACTGTGAATGATTCTTACAGTAAAAATGAACAGAGAAAAAGGTCCTTTGGTTCTGTCAGAGATTTCAGAAGTTCACTGAAGGTGTAACTATTATGTTACAAAACACAAGGGATTCCTCCAAAAGCTTAAAAAAGGCGTCTCTGGCTGTTCTAACAGCTCAGGTGGCTTCCAGTGGTGTGTCAAGAGCAGCTCTTCTGAAATCAAAACAGTTCTTCAGTTTTTCCCTGAATTAATGCTATACAGATCCCAATAGGTAGTCAGTTTTAGATAAATATGTATACGTTTATCTTGCTTTTTCTGATGTCCAGCTAACTCATATTATGCTTTAATTTCTGCAAACTGAATGCCATTATGGGCAGTCACCAAGACTGTTCTGTCTGTGCCCCAATGAAAACAGGAGCAGGAGTGTCATCCTCAGGATGGATTTTCCTCTCTCCTTCTATTTCCTTGTCCTAAACTCCATTCCATATTGGCTTCTGCTGGTATTTATTCTACTGCTCACTCTGTTAGGTTTTTCTGGAGAACTCAGACCAGTAAATAAACCTAACCCACAATAAACCTCAAAAAACCCCACCCAAAACCAAACCCCCAAACCAAACAAACCATAAAACAACCATAAACAAACACCACCACCCCCCAACTCCAA
>JAOXXN010000252.1:9467351-9489078 GCA_026770055.1 Myrmophylax atrothorax
AGCCGCCCCCGCCGCCGCCCCCGCCGCCCGCGCCGCTCCCCTGCCCGGCTCGCCGGCCCCGGGCGCGGGGGAGCGGCGGAGCCCTCCGCCCGCCGGGTGCATGGACAGGAGCTCCCTGCTGCAGCTCATCCAGGAGCAGGTGAGGCCGCCGGGGGGCACCGGGCACGGGGCTGCGCTCGGGGGAGCCGCCGGGCATCGCTCCCGGAGGGAGATGCTCGCACGCACCGGGCTCGGCTGGCGCGGAGCTGGGCAGCGCTGCTCGTCCAGGGCGGCGACCGCGGCCGTGCCACCTCCTGCGAGCGTCCCTCGGTGTCCCCCGTCACCGCCACGGGGGACCCGCCCCCCCGTGTCGCCGAGAACGCGCAACTCGGCTCACTTGTGGCCTCTCCCTCCGCCAGCCCCGGACCGGATCCTGCTCGCTGCACCCTCAAGGACGAGGGGTGCTGGGCATCGAGCCCCGGCGCCGGCCGTGGGCTCTGGGTGCAGGATGGGGCCCCACGAGTGCCGTGGATCGGGCACCCCGGCGAGGCGGGGGTCAGCACCCACCCCCGTGACCTGATTGCGGGATCAGGCCGTGGAGCATCAGTGCTGCCTGGTGTGGGGCTGCTCTCGCCTCAGGATGGGGGCTCGAGGAGATAACCACCCACTGCCCCCCGAGCCCCACAGCCTCCCTTGAGCTCTGCCGCCTCGTCCTTTCATCCCCACCCACCCAGGGCCCAGCTGGTTGCTCTCCCCTGGTCATGAGGAAGGAATTTATTGGAGGTCAGGGAAATTACCTGTCCCCACCTTGCCCCCGACTGGCTCCATGACCTTGGCTGAGTCCCCCCTCCCGGGAGCTGCGGTGCAGTCCCCCGTGTCACCCCACCCTCGGGCACTGGGGCTCCACGTGTCCCTGAGCCGCCTGGGGATGAGCAGCATCTTTCCTGGGAAAGAGCAGGACTTGGGAGAGCCCAGCAGGACCAGGGGGCTGGGGCTGGGGATCAGGCCCTCTCGGGGGATTATAGGCGACCAGTGGGGTTGGAGTGGGGGGATATGCACCCCAAAAGCAGAGGGAGGTTTCCTGGCTGCTGCCAGGGCTCCTGAGGCCGGTGAGCTCAGCGTGTGCCGGTGTGGGGATGGCGTGTGCCATGTCTCGACGTGACACACACACACGTGGCACCATGGGGGACATGTGTGGGGCAGAGGGGACAGGTGGCACCAGGGCGCCCCTGCATCCCGATGGCTGGAACTGCTCCCATGGGCTGGTGGCTGGTGCCTACACACCGTATCCTACACCCTGCACCTCGCACCCCTCATCCCAGCCTGCATCCCATTCAGTGTGTCCCACCCCACACCCTGCTCCGGGCAGCCAAACCCCTCTCAGGAAAGAAGCCGTGGTTGTTCCCTGACAGGTCTGGAGGGACGGGGTGTCCACCTGGGTGTGGATATGACCACATGCCCCCAGCACTCCCTTTTCTGCCCATCCCACAAGGACGAGATTCCTCTTCTCTGTTTATTCCCTGCAGAAGAAAGGAGTAAGCCCAGCACTATTTCAGGGTGATTGTGTGGTGCAGGGCGCCAGCCACCCTGTGCTCTGACCATGGGTGTCCCCTCCCAATCTCCATCCTCCTTGTGCCATCCTAGGGTCCTTGTCTCCATGAGCAGGACCACATCGGGTACCCCATGGTGCGGGATGCCCTGTGGTGGGCTGTGCCTGGAGGACTCAGGGTACCCAATCCGCTCCGGGAGCCCCGGGGATGGCACAGGGTGCCCCGGCACAGGGTGCGGTGGATCCCAGAGCCCGGCGGCAAGGGCGGCGGGAGGAGCAGGGAGAGGAGGAGGAGGAGGAGGAGGAGGAGGAGGAGGGGGTTGGTGCCAGGGCTGCGCGTGTGTTTAGCTTGGTGGCTTCCTGGCTGGCAGGCTGCTGGCGGCGAGAAATAATTGAGTGGGAGAGTGCTGCCTGCGCCGCGGGGAGCCGGGGACACGGGCACGGCACGGGGCACCCACACGGTGCGGGGTCCGGGGAGGGGGTGCAGGCTGTAGGGTCCCTCGCGTAGGCGGGGACTGTTGTTATGGAGCAGGACGATACCACCAGGTTTGAGACCACGGTGAGGGGCACCAGGTGGTCTCTCCAGCCGATCAGAGTGGCAGCCCTGGCATCCCAGTAATGTCCCTGCTATGCCCCACAGCTCGACCCCGAAAACACCGGCTTCATCGGGGTGGAGACATTCGCCAGCCTGGTGCACAGCCATGAGCTGCCCCTGGACCCCGCCAAGCTGGACATGCTGGTGGCCCTGGCACAGGGCAACGACGAGGGGCAGGTCTGCTATCAGGAGCTGGTAGACCTGGTCAGTGCTGGGGGGCTGTGGGGACGGGGGCGAGCGGCCGGGCGCCAGCCTGGGGTAGGCACTGAGCACCTGCCTGTGCCCCTGGGGAGGGGGGCAGACACCCGTGGCCCCCCAGGGACGTGGGATGGTGGTGGTATGGCCTTGCGGTGGCTTGTCCGGGTTGTGGCATGAGGGGGTGGCTGGGCAGGGGTGGCCACAAGCCCCGCGGCCCCCGGCGGGCACGGGCTCTCCCCGCAGATCAGCAGCAAGCGCTCGAGCAGCTTCAAACGCGCCATCGCCAACGGGCAGCGGGCGCTGCCCCGCGACGTCCTCCTGGACGAGACCGGCCTCGGCTTCTACAAGCGCTTCGTCCGCTACGTGGCCTACGAGATCCTGCCCTGCGAGATGGACCGGCGCTGGTACTTCTACCAGCACCGCACCTGCCCGCCCCCCGTCTTCATGGCAGCTGTCACCCTCACCCAGGTAGGGGCTGAACCCGGCTGAAATGCCCTGTGACCTTGGTGGGGCTGAGACTTGGGGTGGACAGAGTGGGTGATCCTGGTTCTGAGGTGTGGGGCTCGGATCTGGGGTTAAGGGATGGATGACCCTGGTTGTGCTGTCCTGGTGTCCATGGTGGGGCTCAGGCCCAGGGCAGAGGTAATAGGTGACCCCAGTTGTGATGTCCTGGTGCCCCCTGGGGGCTCAGATCTGACATGAAGGGATGTGTGATCCTGGATGTGGCATCTTTGTGCCCATATGGAAGACTCAGACCTAGGGCAGTGGGTGACCCCAGTTCTGATGCCCTGATGCCCACAGGAGGCTCAGATATGGAATGAAGGGATGGGTGACCCCAGTTGTGATGTCCTGGTGCCCTTGGGAGTCTCAGACCTGAGGTGAAGGGATGTTTGTTATGTCCTCATGCCCATATGTAGGACCCAGACCAAGGGAAGAGGGGATGGGTGACCCCAGTTCTGATGTCCCAGTGCCCATGGTGGGGCTCAGACCCAGGGTGGGGGGAACGGTGCCCCCAGATGATGTGATGTCCTGGTGCCCTTTGGGGGCTCAGGTCTGAGGTGAAGGGATGGGGGACCCTGTTTGTGATGTCCTGCTCATATGTGGGACTCAGACTCAGGGCAGTGGGGATGGGTGACCCCAGCTGTGATGTCCTGAGGGCTGTGGGGGTCTCAGACCTGGAATGAAGGAGTACCTCTGCCCTGGGACAGAGGGATGGGGGGCGTGTTTTGTTAGTGCTGGGGGGTGACAGCCATGGGGTTTGCCACAGATCATCGTGTTCCTCTGCTATGGGGCCCGGCTGAACAAGTGGGTGCTGCAGACCTACCACCCTGAGTACATGAAGAGCCCCCTGGTTTACCACCCCGGGCACCGGGCACGGGCCTGGCGCTTCCTCACCTACATGTTCATGCACGTGGGGTAGGTCCTGTTGGGGGGACACTGGGGACGCGCCGGGGGCTGCACAGGCTGAGCCCTCCCTGCCCCTCCTGTGCCTGGGCAGGCTGGAGCAGCTGGGGTTCAACGCACTCCTGCAGCTGATGATCGGGGTGCCCCTGGAGATGGTGCACGGCATCCTGCGCATCAGCTTCCTCTACCTGGCTGGGGTCCTGGCAGGTGGGTGCTCCCCTGGGGGCTGCCCCCATCCATACCCATCCGTCCCTATCTGTCCCCATCTGTCACCAGCACTGGGGAGGGCACGGGGAGGTGCACCCCGAGTCTGATGGGGGTGAAGGGCTTTACTGGGTACCACACTGCAGCAATAGCATCACTTGGCTGGGGGCTGGGGACAATGCAGCCTGTAATTAATTAATGTGGACAGTAATTAATTAATGCTGCGGGAGCGAGGCCCTGTGCTCAGCCCTGCCTGTGCCCCCAGGCTCCCTGACCGTCTCCATCACGGACATGAGGGCCCCCCTGGTCGGGGGCTCAGGGGGGGTCTACGCCCTCTGCTCGGCCCACCTCGCCAACGTCGTCATGGTCAGCAGGGAAGGGGCACAGGGGCACGAGGGGGGGCAGCATTGGGTGGGGGTGCCATGGGGCAGAGGACACTGGAGGGGTGGGCAGCATGGTGTGATGTTGAGGGGTTGCCATGGGGTGGTAGTGGGGGTGGGTGGCACTGTAGGGCAGGGCAGCATGGTGTGGTATTGGGTGGGGGACGCCATGGGGTGGCCATGTCAGTGGGAGCTGTTTGTAGGGTTGGAAGGATGGTGGAACATCGGGGCAGGTGCCATGGGGTGGGTGGCACTGTGAGGTGGGCAGCCTTATGTGACATTGGGGGGAGGAGCTGTGGGGTGGCATTAGGGGTAGGTGCCATCATAGGGTGAGCAGCCTTGGGTGACATTGATGAGAGGTTATGCCATGGGGCGGGTGGCACTGTAGGCTGGGCAGCATGGTGTGATGGAGTGACATCATGGGGTGGGCACCATCACAGAGGGGACCACCTTGGGTGGCATTATAGGGTGGGTGTGGGTGGTGAGGAGCAGGGACCTGGGAGGGGCTCCATGGGGCACACTGGGGCTCTGGCACCAGCCTCTGCCACCCACCTGGGGTGGCACCCACCCATCCATCCATCCATCCATCCATCCATCCATCCATCCATCCATCCATCCATCCATCCATCCACCCATCCTTCACTCCACCTGTCTGCAGAGCAACCTGCTTCTTCATTTCCTGTGTTTGAAGACTGTCAGTCAGACCACTGTGTAGAGAACAAGGAATTCTGATTCTGATTGATAAATTCTGTAGTTCTGATTAACTAGAACACCTGACAGTGCTACTCAGGGCTACAGCTGCAGGGAGGTTTTTGCTGGTAGTACTCAGGCCTTCCATTTGCAGTTTCATCAATCTCCTACAAAACTTTCAACACCCCAATGCTCTCAGAAAGTTGGTGGCACTGGTTTTTGCCAGAATAATAGAATTAAATTATTATTTGTGTCTGATCAATTATCTTATTTAGTTATTCATGAGATGGCAACGTAATCACCTGTGATACAAGAGAATTTGAGAAACCTTTTACAAGGCAAAAAAGGCATCTCTCCCTATAGGAAATCTCCCATCCACTGAGATACTTGTAGAGATTGGCCAAACCTTCTGCTCAAGTTGTCACACAGTAAAAGGTGCAAGGGGCTGAGAGCCATGAGACCAATATGACATGGCTCTGAGAACTGAGAGCCCCAGTCCTGGTTTGCAGTCACAACTCTGAAGGGCCCTCATTCCCTCAGGTGACAGGGTTGGTTGGTTGTGTTCACTGTGTTCCTGATGGACATCAACCCTCCTGCAGCCTGCAGGGTTGGCTTGTTACAGTATACTGCACTTCAGGAACATAAATTACAGTACTTCAAGGGATATTATTCTGTGAAAAATTTTGAGCTCATTTTCCTAATGGTCTTTAATGACCTATTTTAAAAAGTGCAACCCTAAACAGGCTTCCTTCACTAAACATTAGAAGGTGCATGTCAAAATTGAAGGAGACTCAGAGCTCTTGCCCTGTGTTAACTACTGGTTAACTATTTTGTTGTTACCTCATTTGTTTTGTGCTGTTTAGTGGGATGCTGACCAAGCTGCACAGGGAAACTGTCATTAATTATTAAGAAATTGTCTAATCCATCAGGACATCCGTACTGCTGTAATGTTTCCCCTGAGGAGACCAAAAGAGCTCTGAGTAAGGAGTTGGAGATATTCCAGTGAGAACATGCAGCCCCAAAAAACCAGCCTACCTTCGTAAGTTTGGTAAATGAAATTTCCAGATGTTTCTTTCCTTCTCAGCAGTGCACACCAAAAAGGTGCAGCAGTTAGTTTTCAGAAAGGGAAAATTGTTTTCTGGAAAAGAAATGTTGCTGAAGGGATGAAGAGATGGGATTCTGAGGGACTGAAGTCCCTCAAATCCCCCAAGTCCTCTGAACACCACTATGACATCACATGAGATAATATAAAAGCTCTGACCAAGGACTTTTTTATAGTCATGGTAACACGGTACAACCCTATTGAGCTTAAAGCCAGAAGGGAATCAAATCCTCTTGTTTTACTTTCAGGTACATCACAGACATGAAATTCCACCCATTTACCTTGCTTTTGGCCTATTTTTGTCTGCCTGAGACATGGCTGGGCAGACACCCACTACCAATCCAAAGATAACTAAGTTTTATTTGCTCTATTGCAAAGTCTGGCTTCAACTTTTAGGTGCTGAGTCTTGTTGTGCTTCTGGGACAGCAACCCAAATCCCAGTAGGCATAAGGTGTCAGAAATGGCCCACCATGGTCACCCTGGAAGATGGCTTTGGGCAATTCCACTCTTCCTCTGCCAGTAATTCCCTATTATGTGGCAAAAGAAGGAAAAAAATCAGCACAGGACATTCTGTAGCTGAGTATGAACAAGCACTAAATCTGTGTTGCTCAGTCCTTACACTCTGGGAGAAAGATCTGATACTTCTCACTGACATTTTACTTGTCAGGTGGAAGCAGGGAAAGCCTCAGTAAAGTATTATTGATGAATTACTTGAATTTAAGAAGGGATTTTCATTAAATCTCCTGTTTCCAACATTTCTTCTTCCCTCTTCTATTAAAGTCACGAATTAGGAGTGAAAGGCTCATGGGCTGCAGCCTGGGGTGATAAGGCTGCCTCCCATCAGCTTATTAAAAGGCTTCTTTCCTAACCATGAGAGCAGGGCTGTAAGCCTTCAGCAGGGCTCTTCATCCTTAAATCTGATAGTCTCACTCTTTTCCAGTTCCAGGTGGCTGAGGTTCATCTTTATCCTCCTGCTAGCCAGGGCATTTCAGGATTCTCTGCATCTGACTGAGACAGAGCTGCAGATGGCTTTTCCTCTTGAGGCCAAAACTGTGCATCCCCTCTCTTCTTTAAATATGTTTGGGACATGATTGTGAGCAGGCTGGTCAAAAATAACTTTGGGGGAAAAAGCTGGGTCTTTGGAACCTTTACAGCAGCAGAAAAACACCCGGTTTGTATAAAGCTTTGGTCAGAGATCAGTTCTAAAGTTCTGTAAAATTAAATCTCTGGTTGAAATGAAAAAGCATCTAAATAAGCCTCACTGTCCTTTTGTGATCTCCAGAACAGCCTGGGATGATTTTAGTCTCCCTCGGGGTTTAATTTATACCCCAGACTTTGAGGAAAATCCTGCTTGTGCCATCATGGCATCTGCATTTGGGGAATAGATTTACAAAGAGTACAGTAATCCTTGTCTACATTAAAGACTCTGCTAATCCACGGTGAGAAGTTTGGACATGCCAAATATTATCCTAACACAAGAAAGCAGCTTTCCAATAAAAGATGATTTCTGAAGGGGTTGTGATTGCTCTGTGCTTACAGTTTCTGGTAAGTGTACCAATAGTTAAATACCCTGCAATTTAACTAATTGTTTGATTAAGGGCATTTCTCCAGACATTGTAATGTGTCAAGTTTTCAATGACAGAGCTGACAGATTAGTCTTATATTTTCCTTTTGCTGGAAATTATGGAGTGTTACTTGGTGGGAAACTCAAAGCATGGAAATGAGATGCAATGAAATGCAGAACCACACAGGGAGTGGAGTGTTTACATTTCACTCTGAGCAATAAAGCAAAGGAAAGTAGTTAAGGGAGGGAGTCTTTGTGTGCAAATGGATCCCTCATGAGCAAAATCAAGCCTTGCACAATTAATTTGAGGCACCATTTTTATTTGGAACACAGAAATTTACATTTTGTTATAATAAAATCAAACCCCCCCAGCTTGGTTCATCAGGGGCTCATAATGAGGAAGGGATAGCAAAAGGAATGAAGGCAAAAAAGGTTGCATGTGAGAGTGAAGGAAATGGATGTGAACACACCTGCTGTAACACACCAGAGGGAATGGGCCTGAATTTCACATATTTCTAGCATGAAAATGTCCTCAAGGATTTCTCATGCAGAATAGAAGTTCATGCAAACAGAAATGGCCACTGCTACCCTGGGGTCAGTCTCTCCCTTGCCTGGGAATGTAAAGGACATGATGGGGTTTGCCATTAGGAGACAGGGAAGAAGAGTTGTGCCTTTCAGTCCCTCAGACAGGACATTGCCTGGTGGTAAAAGTTTGGGTCTCCTGTTTCAGGCAGGTCCTTATCTCTGCTTTTGTGAGCACTGCTCCATAATGGGGTTTAACAAAATACAAAGATCTGTGTTAGTAAAAAAACTCTTTCAAGAGCTGTTCCCATTCTCTATAGGAAATCTGACACTGTCTTTGGCTAAGATCCTGGCCTTTTTTGTATTTCCATCAATCACTCCCCTTTCCTCCTGAAAACCTGCCCTGTAGCTCCAGGTTCACTGCTTTTCATGAACCTCAATGCATTGCCAGAAAGCCTTGATGGCTTTCAGTTCTTGGAATTTCACTGTTTCTTTTGTTCTGCATCTGAAATATTTTACATGCAGATCTGCTCTTTAAAGAGAACTGGAGCCCCAGTCAAGTGGATTACAGGAAGCTGGCAGGTTCCAAAGGCTTGATGAAAAATACTCCTTTTGGCAGACAAATTGTCCCTTGAAAAGGGGATTCCATCAAAGCTACACTTCTCTGCATCTGAGAGTTTCAGATAATCTGTGAAATACATACATGCTTCCTTTTTGCCCACACCATGGATAGCTCTGATGAAAAGAAATTACTTCTCTTTACCATTCGTTTAATGTTCCCTAAATTAGGAAGGGCACCAAATAAAATGAGTCCATTACACTTATTATTCCATAACCTTTCCATTCAGACACAGTCTCAGAAACTAATTAAGGCACTAGTGGTGGCTAATGCATGCACTCAAAATAATGCACGTTCAGGTTCTATTTTGAGCCAGAGCAGCCGAGGTTCATTAACATTACACACTGGCAAATGAATTCAGTCTGGGATAATGCCATCCCTTTAAACTTTCCACAGCCCACTTATCTGGAGCTTTGGTGTGTGTTTGACAGACACTTTAAACTCCCTGGAGAACCTCTGCTTCGCCCTTTTCATTGCAGCCCCTTCTAAAGGCCACATTCTGGCTGCTCTGCTTACTGACTTGCTCTTTCCAGAGTTAAGTGAGATGAACCACAGAGCTGAAGGTTGTCCTGTCTGGGGAAAGATAATAGAATGTGATCCCAAATTATGACAATAACAAAAGGGTAGTTTTTCAGTTATTCCTTCACAGTCACAGCTCAAAAAATGGGCATCCCATCAACTTTAATGTAGTGCTTTGTTTCCTGCTTAGGTTTGGACTGCACACACACCAACACATGTCTGCATGTTTTGCATGCCCACAACTGGGCAGGACTGGATTCACACTTCGCTTTTGGCAGTGTCAGAGGGTCACCTGTGTCTGAGATGTCCTATTTTACTGTCAGTGAGCACCAAGGTAATGTGCCCTGTGTCCTGAGCTGGGAGCACATGGGACTGGCAGTGAATTAATTTGGCCTGAGATAGCTCAGATGGCAAAAATCCTTGACTTATGTGCCAAGAAAACTGCAAACCTGCTTCAGCTGAGTGTGTCAACGTGAGAGGAGCAGAGGGTTGCCCAGTCAGCCAGAAGATGAATTTGTGCTTGTTCTGTCAACTGCTGGAGATTGGAATGTCAATATTGAGCCTAATAAACTTCTAGTTTCTAAAACATTAGCTGCACTCAGATCATGTTTAATAACACTCTGGTCTACCTCCAGTCCTGCAACTCTCTGCAGTCTCTGGGCTGTGGCATTGCCAATACTCTGCTTTCTCTGCTCTGCTTAGGGGACTGATCCACCCACATGAAACATTGGCCACTGGCAGCTTCAGGCTCAAACTTTCCAAGTGCAAAAGAAAGGAGAAAATAAAAAGTAAAACCTGGGAACTAGAGACTCAGAGACTAATATATTTTATTAGATTGCTTCAGAGAAAATGAAGCAGAGGGCAGATGTTGAATGCACGCAAGCAAATAGGTGAGAGTGACACCCCAGATTTGATGGTCAGCCCTTACCAAAGGGCTGATAAAATCTTTGTGACTGATCAGGCTTTTAAAATCCTAGAAGCTAAAAGTCTGAGGTGCAGACAACTCTTTCCCCTCTCAGCATGACTTGCAAGGCAGCTGCAAGTGCAGGGAGCACTGATGTATATCTGGGTACCAAAATGCCTTAATTCCACTGCCTTCCCCAGGGTTCATTTTTGTGATGTGCACAAAGTGCGAGGAAAATATTGAATGCAGAGATTTCTTCCCTTTGTTTTTGTCTTGGCTGGATTAATTAAAGATGTCATTGATCCTGACAGGACTGCCTTGGGGTGCTACTGCTGATGCTGTGCTTGCTACAAATAGCTGGTGATGAGGAACATGCAGTGATCTTTTTGTGCTGTATTATTCCATTTGAGTCCACTTGAGTTCCTTCAGAACAGCATTTCTCACTAGGAATTATTACACTGTCCCTCTGTTTATTGGTAATATGTGGTAACTTATTCCCTGACACTGGAAAAGACATGGATTGTTGGCGACTGAAGGGTTTTAATTTCAATATTCTTCAAATTATAGAATCAAAGAATGGTTTGGTTTGGAAGGGACCTTAAAGATCATCTATTTCCACCCTCCTGCCACAGGCAGGGGCACCTTGCACTAAACCAGATTGCTCAGAGCCCCATCCAATCTGGCTTTGAACACTTCTGGGAATGGAGTGTCAAAAATGCAAAGCAACAATTTAAAGAGAAGATGGGAGACACTTCCCACCCTGTACTTGGATATCTGAGCACTGTTGAATTAGAATCAGGCTCATCTTGCAGCTACCACAGAGCAGTTCCTAAATGTTTCTCAACAAAGCCAGGATTCAGCTGTCAAATGTTGGCAGGTTGGAGCTTGCAAAGGTGGGGAAGGATGGAATTAATGGATTTGTGTGGGCAGAGGGCAAGTGATGGCGTCAGAAGTACAAACAGATCCATTTCTGCCACAGCCCTGCAATTTATCCTGTGACTGTCGCTCCCATTTCCAGGGTATGGATTAACTTGGTGACCCACAGGGGAGTGATGGGCACGAAGCATCTGTCTTGGTTCTAACAAGGCTGTAGTCCTGGCACTGTTTGGGTGCCTTAGAGGCACAGATGTGTTTAACACTCTATACCCTTTGGTTGGGCAATAATATTAAGATTTTATTTTATTTTTTTTAGAGATAGCAGAAGAATAAGTGAGATGTTAAAGGTCACAGGGAGCACTTCTTTCAGAGCCAGGAACTAAAGCATATTCTTCTAACTCCCAGTCTAATATCTTGATCTCAAGACTCACTTGTCAGGTGGCATCCTAAACCCCTGTTCTATTTATTCCATTCCTCCAGGGACTTCTGACTATATAGATGTTGAAAACATACCTGCAGAAGATAGAGTTTAACAAGTTTTTCACTACTTCTCCAAGAGTGAGATCACTTTTAAATCAGCTGTGCCCTGTTTTGTGTATTATAAATTATTGTGTTTGATAGAAAAAAATCTCAGTTGTACATTGGCTTTTACTCCATGTCCCTTTATGCTTGATATCTCTCTAAATCAGTGATGGCTAAATTACAGGGGACTCATGGACAGCAATATGATGCTAAATCAAGTTTGATTCCTTTGATGAGAAGCCTGGAAGACATAAATAAGGTGGCTGAAACTTTAGACCTTTCCCAAGAAACACCTTGTTCTCCCTATAAACCCAACAAATGTGTGTCTGTTATTAGGGACAGAGCTTCTAAATAAGGCTGTTTCCAAAGAGATCTCCATGAATAGTTATTTACTTGGTGGTATATAGTTTCAGAAAGAAAAGAAAATAATTAGGATCCTTCCTAATTTAAAAAGAAGCAAAGCTGTCTATCTGGTCTTAATTTCTGTGGCAATATTTCTGTTCCCCCACTTCTGAATTCCCTTAATTGTTTCTTTCTTGCCAAGTTCAGGCTGTGCACTGCACTCCCTGAGCCCCACTACACCTCTAACAAGAACTAGGAAATGTAATTATTCCCACTCTCTCTGTTTTCATTACGTCTGTATTAATAGTCTTCCTCTGCCCACCAACCTCTGCTGACAGCAAACCATTATCCTCTGATGCACATACACAGAGTACAAATTCAGGTTAATACCCCATGATGTGTGGAATGCACTGTCCTGCTGCTGAGCTTAATCTAATCCAACAGGATGGGGGAGGCACCACGGCACAGCTCAGGATTTCCTACCACCAGGCATTATCTTGCCAAATTTTGCAGAGGGCTGACTTAAAGCTCTTGTTCTCCACCAGAATCTCCCAGCCCAATATCTAGGGACTGATTGATGCCTGCAGGCTGGGTGGCTTCAGTGCCACCCTGTCCTCTCTTGACCATGCCCAAGAAGAGCAGCAAGGACAGAAGGGCTGCCAGAGGGGAATCCTCAAAATGCCACCAATCCAGTCCCCTGCCAGAGAGCTCAAAAACTTTTCTTTTGGCATCTTTTATATGAAAATGTGCTGACTGAGTCAGAGGGAGCAAAGGGCACAGAGGATGCCAGCAGAGGATAAAGGGAGACCCTGTGGTCCTATGCAACCACCCAAAAAAGATTAAATTAGAGGTGTGAACACAGTACCTTCCTGGATCCTGCCAAGAAGTTTAATTAAAGTCACTTGCTGTAGCTGAGTGACCCACTTTCACTCACAGCTATCACATCAGATGTGATGTTTTAGGAGATGGGCTACAAGAGCAGTACAGCATTTCCATCTTTCTATCTTTTTTTTTTTTCTCTTTCCTCAGCCAAGGAAATGACAAACTCACTTTGCAGGCAGGAGAGGATGATGAACTTTTTATGTTGTAGTTGTGGTAAAAACCACTGACACATCTCATGGCTCGTGGAGATCCCAGCTCTGTCAATAGTTCTTTCAATCCCATAACTCCTTTTTCTCTAGAGAGAAAATTTAGGTGGAAAGACCACTTTCTCTGGAAAATTGGAGTGCTTGGGCTTCGTCTTCTATCCCAATGAATTTAGAATTGCAGCATCTGATTGTTCATCAGAACAGATCCCAGAACATATCCCTGTCTAGGGCAGACCTTGCATTACCTGGACTCCCCAGGGTGCTCACCATAAAATATTCCCAGATTTTGGCAGTTTTCTGCTGCCTATTTTACAGGTCACTGCAAGTTAATTGGACTTTGATGTAACTCCCTTTGGCAAACTGTACACTGATCTGAGACCCAGACCTACCACCTGCACATCAGCAGCAGGCTCCACTTCTCTTTCCACCAACAGACAGATTTGTGACAGCTGCTGCCATCCCTTCATTCCTACAGCAGAGTCAATTTAGACTTTTCATTCAATTCAAATCCAGAGAATGTTCCAGACCCCAGAAGCCCTCACAACCATTCATTTTCCAGAAACAATATCTCTGACTAAACAATAGAATCGTTCTTGTGAAGACTCAATAAAAGTTATGCTGATACTTGAGAAAAAAAATTACATCAACCCGTGAAAGGAGAAAACTCACCCCCCTGTCACAGTGTTGAGCCCAAAATGACACTTTTGATCTGATGCTCCCAGATCTCTAGATCTTTGGCACAGTGGAAATCAAACTTAGCCAAAGGGCTGCCCAAATTAGAGCAACATCAAACCCAGAGGCATCTTGGCTTTGCTGTTGTCTCCAGGTGCTGTAGGAAAGTAAATAATACTTGTGGGGAAGAGCTTCTACCAGCAGGTGGATGTCCATCTATGGCATCAACACTTTCTCAACATTAATGGGATGTGCCAGGATGGAGACATCATATGCCCACTGTTTGGATGCATTTTACATCTCTCCTTCCTAAAGGAACCTGAAGTGTTTCCACCTCTGAGGTAGACACCAAAAAGAGCCAATCCAAACCTCAGAAAATTGCCCACTACTAGGAAAAAACCCACCTTCTCCAGCAGTGGGGAAGGAGAAACAGCACCAGGAGACCCGACCATTTAGCCAAAATATTCAAGCAAAGAAAGATGCCGAGAAAAGATATGACAACTCTGAGAGAATTAATTTCTTCCAAAGAATGCTTTGTCTTGACCTCTTCTCCCATTAATATAATTTCTGCCTTTGATGTGTGTCATACATCCTATCATTTCTGAAAAGAGAGACTGAAGAAACTGCAAAAAACCCTCCAGAATCACAGATATATCCCTATTCACCATTGCCCTCCAGTCCTCCTGTCAGAAGAGAGCAGTAAGAGGGATGCTCATCTGAGAAAACCCTCCTTGCAGCTGCCTCCACAGCTGCTGGCACTGAGTGAGTTCATCTCTGCAGCGGGTGGATTGCTAATTGCTTCTGTGCCCTCTGCCCTCCCCCGGGGCTGCCCAGTGCATCCAATTCACATCAGGAGCAGCAAATGAATGGCACAGAGCTCGAGGGTTCACAGCTCCTGCTGGGGATGTCACTACAAGTCTGGGAGAGGCACGAACACACAGAGATGAGCCTGGGAGAGGACAGGACCTGCACAGGGCAGCCCATTGCTAACGTAGCCTGGGCACTGTGTGCCAACCTGCATCTGTCCAGGGATATTCCTGAGACAAAGGAAGAGCCTTTTACTGTGCTCAGCCATCAATTTTGCATCATGCCTGTATTGTTTAATCAATATAATTACAGCTGAAGTAGTTGTGGGTGCCTTTGCTATTGTAATAGTTGCCAATCACAGCCCTAACGTGAGTATCTCTCTCTCTGTATATATATATATATGTATATGTATTTGCTGTAAGTCCCTGTGCATATGAACATAAACTTGACATGTTCTTGTGTTTGAAGCCTGATCTGTGGGACAGGATATAGAATCATTGAAGCTGGAAAATACCTCTAAGGTCGAGTCCAATTAGCTCTAAAAGCATCAAGTCCAACTGTCTGCAATGGGAGAATTGCTTTCAAAGGCTCTTGAAACAGGCTTTGGTGAGTCTGAGGGCTCTGCTCACATGGTTCCACATGAGAGATTAATGACACTAAAAGAGGTTTTATCACAGTCAGATCATCAACAAGACATGACAGAAACTATTTGGGTCATTGGGAATGAAGAGACTGTGAAAACCAAAGAAATATGAGAAAAACTAAATATTAGGGACTGCCTTTTCCAATTAGTATCCAGAGAATTTAACAAATGGAACTCCTTGCACAACATTGGCCAAAACCAGATCCCCTGGGCACTGAGTGCCAGGGGTTTCATGCATGAATTTGGTTTTAGCATGGTCATCCCAGCACAAAAAAGGGTAAGTGCAGGTTAGTGATACACAAACTGGGATGAGTCTCTTGGCAGTAAAGGGCTTGATCCCTCATGTACCAAAGCTGTGCCATTTTGTTCCTGACAAAACAGCAGCAGCTGAGGGGACTGTTTGAATGTCCAGCCTTTAGCAGAACTGAACTAACCAACCCCAGAGGATGTCAGAGCATTATGGAAGAGCAGCGTCGGGAGGGTTTGTCCAGATCCTTCCAACATGTAGAGTCTCTGATTATCAAGTCAGCCAAGACCATGTGTATTGTGGCATTTGACAACCTTCTCTGCATGGCCAAGATGAACATGCCATCTGTGCCCATCAGGGCGTGCAAATGCTTGGTCAGGTTTCCCAGGGTTGAGCAGAAACCAGATTTCATCTGAACAAGAAAATGTCTGACAGGACATTTCTGTAGGTAAAACAAGGGCTAATTTCATGCCAGGTTGGGTGATCTGTTTCCATCTACCTGAGCTTTCTTTGGAACAGGTTTTATCTTTGTCTTCAGCAGATAGTTGCCTTAATATACTACAGTTATGTAATTGTCTGTTATTTCCTGCTTCTTTTTCCTTAAAAGAAAACAAAAAACCAAACCCCCCAAAACAACAGTGAACTTAACTTGTCCTTTTCCTTAAACCATATGGCTTCTGACATATATAAATCAATATACTTAATAGAAAATATGCCTCCGGAAGGAATTTATAGAAGTAGAAAGACCCATCATGAAACATGCACAGAGCATCTCTAATAGAATTATATAATGTGAGTCTATTTGGAAACAATTTGTCATCTTGGGACAAAGCTATAGCCAGGAATACTGCACAAGCTCTTTCTCTTTGCACAACATATTGCTGCTAGCCTGACTGGAAACCCACAAAGTAAGAAACCTTTTAGTTTATTTAAGTGCCAGATGCCTGATTTGAGGCAAATTGGGCCTGATCCCAAAGCCTATCAGAGATGATAGGAAATCATCCTTTCAATTCAGCTGGCTCTAACCCAGAATTACAAGCTGGTCTCTTACAGACACTTTTGTACCACAGTCAGTGCCACTGACCAAGACTATTTATGTATTCCAAAAGCTTTCCTTACGCTCTGGATTTGAAGTTTAGGCTGTGCTTACTAACAGTTGCTGGAACTCATAAATAAAGACCTCTTGAGTATTTGACCTCAGTTTTCAGTGTGACCTTGTGGCAGTGGTGCTATTTTGGGGCTGCCACTTCTTAATTCCTGTGCTTGGAATAGTGTGGGAGAAGGGGCTCATTATGAAATGGTGTTACAAAATCTCATTGTTGCTATCATTTGGTCCCAGCCTGGGATGGAGCCCTCAGAAAGTGGGTGGTAAGGGTACAGAGAAAGAAAACCCCAAACCAACTGGATGGTGTGCAGGCAGCAGGATGAATCACGGAAGCACAAACCAGTTTGGGTTGGGAGGGACCTTAAAGATCATCTTGTTTCAACTCCTGCCTTGGGAAGAGACGCCTTTCACTAGGCCAGGTTGCTCAGGACCCCATCCAACCTGACCTTGAACACTTCCAGGGATGTGGCAGGAAGTACATAATGGAGCTGAGTAATAAATAAGCAATGAAAAAGCAAAACTGTAGGTAAAACTGGGTTGACAGATGAGATATTCATTTCCCCAGGCTGGCTTTTCAGTAACAGATCCTTTCCTCATGTTTTTTAATTCTCTTCCACACCCTGATGCGAGACATGTTCTTTTTCCAGCCACATTAACATTTATTTATGTGACTATCATGTGGCAAGTTTTTAGCTGGTAAGATGTTCTTGCCCAGCTTCATTTGAGCTGCCCTCTGGCATCCCAGGAGCCACCAATGCTGCCCTGTAAACTGGTGCATCGGTGTTTCGGAGACAGCTGGAATAGCAGGGGGAGGAATTGTGTGTGACCTTTGACGTGTGTCTGGAGTCTGATGAGAAGGATGAACAGAGCTGATAAGGGATGCTCACAATTAAATCCAGGCCACATAATAAGATCAGGTGAAGAGCAGACCTTTGGCCCGAAGCTTTAATTCTTATTGCAAAGAAAAGAGAGCGTTAATGCAATTTCATGTACTGCTACCTTGACTCACTTCTCTTCTTCACCAACAAATAGACTCAGTATTTGTGCACATCAGAGTTAAGATTCTGTCAAAAAATGTCTCCAAATACCTGTTCTCCTCGTGCATCAATTCCAACTTTGAAGCCTGGCTTTACATCTGAACTCACTGAGAGTTGCTTCGGACAGTTGTGGCAATATCTACATCTCAAAAACATCCTGGAAAACTGAGAGAAGGGAGGAATTTGCAAGGTTCCATTAAATTTTTCAAAGAGTGAAAACTCAGAGGGAAGAGGACCTCTGCTTCACCATGGAGGAAAAACAAAGCTGCATGGTTTTCTTGCCATCAGTTCATGACACAATATATTACTATTTTCAATGTCACCATCATCCAATGGTGATGGTTTTGGATTATTGCTCCTCTAGTCCTTCTGCTGCCAATAGTTTCTGCATCAGTTTGGGGCTGTGGTATATTTATGTTAATGCTTATATTTGTGTCTGCTTCTGCCTCTGCCAAGGGATCTTTCTGTCTGGTGAAAAACACCACGTTACAGCTGAAAGACATGGATTGAGAAGAGTTATCATTCCAGCACAGGAACACCAACTCCTGCAAATCCAAACCAGGATACAATGCCCAAATAGTCAGATTAACACAGCTCCACTGCACACAGTATTTAGTTGAAAATTAATCAGACATATTCTCTATCCAAAGCTGGACAGATGTAGGACTTTGATAGAAATCCAGAGACATTGGCTCCTGCTGATTCTAAAATGCTGCCAAGGGGGTAGGAATGGCACAGTGGGTGCTGGGCTGCAGCCCTGCTTCATCCAGTGCAGTCAGGAGGAATTTTAGCAATCTGGGGCCTACAGAACAAGGCAGAAAGAGTCCTTGTCTGTGACTGCCACTAGAAATGCATATTGTAGGATTGAAGGGCTTTTTTTTCTGTACAAATGGCCTCAGTTCCACTTTTCTAAGTAAACAACCAGCTACAGAATTAGCTACACAGCTAAATGAAAACACGAGTTGAAAGAGAGTAATGTAGAGTAATTGAATGGGAAGAAAGGAAATACAAGTGTAGCAGACCTGAAAGAGAGACAGAGAGCTGATTAAATGTAGTACAATTAATTTCACACTATGTCCTTCACATGCAGCATCATAAAATGTTTTGCCGGATGAGTGCACCTGGAATCAGCTGCAAGTCTGAAATTTTCCCAATATCAGAAACATTTTACATCTCTTTTGCTCTGCCTTATTGTTGTCAGGCTGGTGCAGAGAGCTGTTATGAGGAAAAAGCATCATAGCTCGCCAGTCCACCTTAAGATGAAGATGAAATTCCACCATATCAAGCAAAGAATTGGAAAAGAGCCAAGAGGCCAAAGCTCTGGCATGGGCGCCAAGTCAGAGAGCCAATCTGCCTCATGCCCTTGCAAGAATCCAGGTGTCTTTTTGGAGGTGTACATGTAACCCTTGCCATGATCTCAGGAAATTCATGCCTGTGCCTCTACAGCATTGGTGCTGTAGGTTGTAGGAGTGATATCCATTGTTCCCTGTTCCAAATGTAATTCCCCCATTGTCACATTTTGGCTGTGCTAAGCCAAGGACTGGACCTGAGGGGTGGCTCTTGGCCCCTCAGTCAGTTCTTGCTTTCAAACCACAGCAGCACACTCCCTGTATCAGTTTCCAAGAGTGCTACTTAGCATGTGCAGCAAATGGAAGGATAATGAAAATAGCACATATTTCATTATTGTTGGAGGAAAAAAATTACAAGTGGAGCAAACTAAGAGTCACTGGAGAATGACTGGGCTGAAAGGAAGAAATGAAGTATGTGAGCATTCCTTTAGGGTAGTGGTATCTCTGCATCAATGGTTTTATGCAAATAGCAGGAGTAGGAGCGATATTGCTTCATGCTTTGGCTCTAATCTTAACCAAACGGCCTGATTTTCTTTTAGCAAAATGTACACCCAGTTTTTTCTGTGCTTGCAGCATGAATTGCAGCTACTGCTGGGAGTCACCCTGCAGCCAAGAGCCTGACATGGAACCACACAACTCGAGCACACGTGGATCCAGTTCTGTTCCAAGACTCCCAGATTCCAACCTGCTACCTCTCCTGTCCTTTTGACATGTAGTGATGATGCCCACCCCAGAGAGGCAGATGTTGCAGGCAGAAGTCTTCCCTTTGACTTTGGATAACTTTTTGCAACTGATTCCTTTGAGTGTCACAAGTGAAGACAGACTTTTTCTTGCCCATGGAAGAAGATTCTCTTGTTGGCATTATTCAATATTTAACTGCCTGTCTCCAGGAATAAATTAGAATAACAAAGTAAGCTATTTTATTCATTCTGTGTCTTGGCAGGATGTCCCTTAGAAGGGAGGTGCACTCCAGTGTGTTTCTGCTCCTATCCTAATTTCTTTTTTGTTGCCCATAAGGGGACTAATTGAATCATAAGATGAGTTGGATGTCAGCATTAACCTCCTGGGCCACCCTCTTTGTGTGGGATGGAATGAGGACAAGTAGAGCTCTGCTGCTCACATTGCAGCCTGTGACTTAGAAAGGTATCCCTTTGCTCATCAGCGAGCTGGATCTTGCTGCATTATATAGTTTTCACCGTGGAAAAAAAGCACAATTATTATAAGGCACTGTTATTTCCTGTCACATTCAATAAGATCAGTCTGGCTTTTGGGAATTCCTATGAGGAAGGCGTCAGGATGAAAATTCATGAGTGCAGGCTGAGAGACATTGGCAAATAAGACCTTCTGTTGTCATTACCCTGAAGATGCTTTTTTTAGGGCAGAAATGGGTAAGCTGGGGTTAGAGAACCTTGCTGTGTGGTTTGACAAGCACTCCCAAATGCCAACCCTTATGTAATGACCAGTGTGTTAATGATCTTTGCCCATCAGTGACGGGGTTTCCACTGCAGCTCTGCCTGGTGGTGGATGTTGACTTTGGTCATGGATTCACATGGGTGGGAGCATCCTGAGGGGTGAGTATCCCTGAACAAACTCTTGTAAAAGAGAGTTCGTGACAAAAGCATGGAAGGGAGAGAAAGGGCCTCCTCTGCTTGATTTGAGTCTCCATCACTGAGGTGAGATCTCTACTGTCAGCCAAGGAAAGCCAGTGGCTGCTTGCTGGGGGTGCTGTTGGCCAGGGCTCCACAGCTAAGTTAACCCTTCTCCAAAAAGGAGCAACTCACAGTGTTGTTGCTGCTGTCACCCCTGCAAGTCCTTCCTGTCATAAAGTTAGAATAAATTAAAATGCTGATTTCTCCTGACATTAAAGGTTTTGAATCCATTCGTTAAGTACTGAAACTGAACCCTTTGCTCTACCTTGGCTGGTTGTCCATGTTTGCTGAGGTTACCCAGATGTTCATTATCAAGCTTTACCCTGTTTGTGAGGAGACTCCCTTGGAAAGGTGTGGATGGATTTTGCATTTCAGTTTGCAGCCTGGCCTGGAAATGCAGCACAACCAGAGAGCCCGTGGTGGTACCATTCCCAAAGCTGCAGAGCTGAGGAGCAGCTGATACTCCTGGTGCCTGCTCTGTTCTTGGAACATTAAACTCCCCCTGCTTGTGTCTGGGCCTCCAGATCTCCTGAGGGTTTTCTGAAATGCAAGTGACAAAAAGCATGTTGCTTCTCTGCAAAAGCTTTTCTCAGGAAAAGCTTTTTCCTACAAAATGTTTGCAGCTCTCTGCTGACTTCAGGGAACAGGGGGGAACTTGCTCAGTAGCTTGCAGAGCAAAGCTCATGGGGGAATTTTAAAACATTGAGGTGCCTGCAATTCATAAAATGCTGCAGCAGTAATTGAACACACATTTATTTTACACAGGGATTTTGTAAATGTAGCTGAATAATATTGTTGGTCCATCTTCCTCTTTCTAATATGAGCTGTTTAGCACCTCTGTTGCAGATTCTGGGGAATATATATGTTCAAATTCAAACTTGACCCTGGGAGATGAAGAACCTGCTTTTTGTGTCAAGCCTGGTGATGATGAATTGGCAGGACCTGCCTTTCTGATGCAGATATTTTGATTTAGATCCTTTTTAGTATGTGATAGAAAATGAAACATTGAAGACAGGCTAATCCTTGTCATTGCTTTGCCAACCATCAAACTGAAATAGCTTATGTATTTCTGAGACACTTTGTTAGCATCTCATGGGAAAATGGGAGCAAAAGGCTGCAACCTTTCTGCAGCATTGTTCCAAACAGGGTGGTTGATGTGTG
>JAOXXN010000252.1:9492393-9510482 GCA_026770055.1 Myrmophylax atrothorax
TCACTACCCTTACTGGAGCTCTAATATAGGACTTCAGGAGTGAAACCGAAGTGAAAGAAGACACAACTTTAAGTTATGGGGAAAGCGGTTTTGTAAAAAAAGAAAAAAGGGAAGAAATTCCCCTGTACACAGTTGTCACCTGAGGGATTTCTGCTTGCACAAAATTCCCAAAATTCCCTGGGCCAGTGAGATGGAACATATCAGTTCAGCTGTGTGCCAACAGACAACTGAGACAACAACACTATCAGTGTTCTCAGGTCGAGGCTGTCATGTTGAATTAACAGCTCATAAGGCACAAGAAATGCCGTCCCCCCATGTGAATCAGAACTGAGACATCACCTGCAGAAATAATTGTATTAGTTTTGAATCAACAATAGAAACAGAGGATAAACAATTATCTACTTAAGTTCTTCATCCTTTGTGGCAATATCATTGTGCAGAGTAATTGAATTACCTTTGTTTTCCCATTTGTCATGGGCTTTATGAGACACCCTTTCTTCCTTTCTCCTCCCTGTTCCACTGTGCACATGAGCACTCTTAGCAAATAGCCTAATGTTCCTCTGGCTTTGCATCTAAGGGTGGGAGCATTGGTCAAAGGTGTCCTGGACTCCATCTGTAGTTTGTCATTCCTGGGGATGTCAAACTACAAGCTCCTGCTGTGGTTTAGAAGGAAGGGTGAGCTGCCAGCCAAGGCATGGGAGCAGAGAGGAAAAAATTCATGTCCTTGACCCTAGGTCACCTCTTGAAGTGATAGAGAGCTGAGATACAGAGCTCGAATTGGCCTTTTCTAGTTATTTTTCCCTCACTCAGGCTCACACAGCCAGGGTTGGCACTCCTGATTGGCACCACACCTCCCCACTGCCACAGGGCGTTAAGTGAAGCAGCAGGGATGGCTCAGGAGTGCCACAGGGAACAGGGCCTTGTGCTGCCCTTGGATGCAGATTTGAACACAGGCAGTAACACCTCATGGTTCCCAGAGGTGCAGGTCTGCTCCAGCCATAGGTACAGCAGCCAAAAACCTGGCTGTTGGCAGCTTAGTCCCTGTTGTTGCCAGTGGTAAGTGGAGTGTTTGCAAGGCTGGTCCTTGTTTATCGACAGTGGGGAGAATCTTCTGGCACAGCTTGTCTGGAGGGCTCACACACAGGTGTGGGAATGTTAACTTTCAACCTCTCGTTTGCTAATTGCAAATCACTGATGCATCTTCCCTGATTTCTATGGCTGTTTTATTCACTATTTCTCTTTGGATGAGGAGGTCGTGACACTTCTGAAACTCAGTGGGGTCTGCCAGTCAGAGCTGGGCTGGAAAACCAGGATTAGAGGCTGTTGGAGTTGTAGAGATAGCAACATTTCCACCCAAAAAGGGAGTTCCTCTTTTAAAATGATCCTTAAAAAGGAGCTGATCTCTGCTTACCTTTGTGATGTCCTTCAGATGAGCTCAAAAGTGACATCCCTGTGTGGGTGCTCACAATCTCCATGAAGGGGCTACACTTTCTGTCTGTGATATCCCAGTATTTTCACCTAGTGCTGGTTGTGCAATCCCAGATTTGCCTGTCTCAGATTTGCTTTCTCTGTGTCTATGCAATTGTCATGCATCAGTACATGCCGTTGCTCCCACCACAGTTCAGGATTTATTTGAAATGAAATCCATGTTTCTGCAGTACAGTTTTTCTGGGTACATCTGGTTATGATGAGGTCTCAGTGTTTGACTTTTGAAACATTAGATTTTCTAGTAGCACAGAACAGTTTAAGGGAAAATAAGGACTTTTAGCTATGAATATTTATGGCTAGAGTTGAACTGTATTTCAGATTGCAATTCATTATTGCCGGAAGAATAGTAGATAGAAAGTAACATTCAATTTATTTAAAATATCTTCTCCTTCATGCCTTGACCAGTGAACAAATTTACCTGAATTTGTATCCTGTAAGTCTCAGTATTAAAATCTTATTAAAGTTACAGTTCTTATGAAAGAGAACAAAGCCAGGAGCAAAGCTGTCCACAATGCAAACAAGCCAGAAATATTTCTGCTCACAAACAGTGAAAATATAGAGTTGACCCAGGATACTTTATAGACCAGATACTTTGATATGAACATCAACACAAATTATTCTCAATTTAAACATTCATGAGGTGTAACCACAGCTGATCAAGTGAAACTCCTACTTGTTAATCCTAAATAAAAGGAGCTGGTTGGAAAGATGTAAATATTTGCACCAGAGGTGAAATAAATCAAACCAAGCACACACTCATTTTAAGGGTCTGTGAATGATCATTTTTTCCAAATTTAATATTTGGAGAATACTAATGATTGTCAAAACATTTGTAATTGAAAATATGGATGTGGGACGTGGGGTACTGGTGAAGATACAGCTTGACATGCTCTGGAGCTGTGTTTGCAGCGGGAAACCCTGAAAACCTTGCCAGATTTGGATGTTTATCTCTTTCATTGCTATCCCACTTCTCTCTTTCTGCTGTAAACCAGGGGAGTGTCCCATTCCTCAGTCTCTGCAGCACCAGCTTCAATCCTATTTCTCCCTGTCTGCTCTTCTCCCACTGGCTGCCCAAGAGTCTTGGCAGCTCCCCAGAGTTGGGTGGGGACAGGTAAGACTCTACAGACAGGAGAGTTTTTTAGGTGCTTGAAGGAGCTACTACCAAACTGAATAGAAGTGAATTTCATCTGAGCAGAAGGGAAAATGTCCTCAGTTGCACTTTGGAATAATTGCTCTACAAGAGAGTTGAGAATAGCTTAAAAACACACAACTCTGGCCAAAAAGAGACAGTGATTGTGGGAACAGGCTTTTGCTGGGAGACGTGAACAAACTTAACTCTGTTTCTCTGCTTTCCTCTGATGCTTGGCAGGGGGATGATGTACTGAGCAGGTTAATGGGGTTGTACCCATGCCTTTGCTTCATCCCACTGCAGTGGGTGCATCACCTGACCGCCCCTGTCCCCTCATTTTCATCATGATCCTATTCTTCATTTCTCTGTGCACAGTTAAACAGCTTCCTGTTTTGTGCATCACAAGAAATAGGCACAATTTCAAATAAATATGCAATATGCTCAGCTTTATCAGTTATTACCCCAACAAAACCTCTTTCCCACCATCTGATTCACTGTTTCATTCCAGTCATACAGCTCCTAATTCTCCAGGACTCTGGTGCCAACCTCCAAGGAAGTCTATTGGGCTCATCAAAGTCTTGCTGTGGCTCATGGCCCTTTCTTACAGAAAACAGCCTTTTTCTGTTGATGAGGACAACCAATCTTCAAACCCCATGGTGCCTTCTGGAGAGATGGATATAAAAGACAGGCAGACCCTGAGGCCTGGAGCCAATCTCCAAAGAAAATGAATAGCACAGGGGGATGAAATGTTGTAAACAAGTGGAAGTGAGGTTTTGGCTGAAGAGAAAAGCTTCTGACTGATCTGCGAAGATGTGAAAATCAGACAGGAGCAGAACGTTTTCTTTTTGTTTTTCCTTTTCCATTTTCCAGTGTTTTTTGTTACACACTGGTGTTGCTAATACAACTGTCTTCTCTCTGGAAAAAGTCTGCAAATCTTTTTGATGACATGATGTATATAAAACCACGTAAAGCAAATACAATTATCACTGTGCGCTTATTTCGCCCACACTTTCTGCAGACACTGAGAATCCTTTGTACCTTTTATCCTACATTGTAAGCTGATATGGCACAATCTTCCTCAAAGCT
This sequence comes from Myrmophylax atrothorax, assembly GCA_026770055.1. Classification (NCBI taxonomy): domain Eukaryota; kingdom Metazoa; phylum Chordata; class Aves; order Passeriformes; family Thamnophilidae; genus Myrmophylax; species Myrmophylax atrothorax. The sequence continues at coordinate 9,496,097 of JAOXXN010000252.1, forward strand.
GAGAGCATTGGAAAGTCAGAGCCTTTGGGTTGGCACGAATTTCAACAGAGGGGAAACAAAGTGAGATCTGCTCTCTGCAGAAATCTTTCCTGCCTCTATCTCCCTCAACATAGTTCATTAATTTTGTATTTGCCTTCCAGACTGAGGAGTGGAGCAGAGATAGCCCACTCCAATACCCATTTTAGTGTTCAGCTATAGGTAATTTGGCTTTCCCATTCACCACAAGTATAAAGCTGCCACTCACACTGACACTTATTGGTCATTAAGCTTACCACTGAAATGTTTTCCCACTAGAACACAGCATTTCTCCCTCAGGGATCAGAATATATCACCCTAGGGTGAGGGGAGAGGATATTTTACCAGTTAACCTTTCTAAGACAGGGACATTGCTCTTTGTGGCTCTTCATGGCCAGGCTGGCTGGGGCTTTGAGCAACCTGGTCTGGTGGAAGGTGTCCCCACCCATGGAGGGGAGTTGAAATGGGATGATCTTTAAGGGCCTGTCTAACCCAAACTGTTCTGGGATTCTATGATTCAATCACAAGGAGCTGATTTAATGGTGTATCAATGGAGTGAGACTGGCAGCATGGGAGCATGGCTTATTCTGTCTCCCAAAGCCCATGAAAACTTATTAAGATACCAAGTGAAATCTGCAATGGTGTTTTGTGAATGCCAGTGAGCTCCATCTGATGAACAGTATATTAAGGAGCACTGAGGTGTGCTGAGATAAACTCTCTTCCCCCTTACCATTGTAATATATACAATAAGCAACAGATATTGCCCTGTATTCAATCAAAATCAGGAGCAGAGTCTTTATTCCTCCCAGACACAAGCTATAAACTCCAATTTCTGTTTTAATCTGAGCAGCACCTCTGGCATTTAAGACTGGAGCTGTGAACATTATGAACAGCTTCATTTTCCCCTGCCAAATGATATTTAAAAAAAAAGGCTCAGAAAGAGAAACAAACAAAGCTAGATATGGTCATTTACAAACATAAACTGAGTTTCTTTACAGACACAAACTGATTCATACTGGTTGTGCAGGTGGGCCTTCACTAAGGATCACAAATGCTCCCCAAAATTGTATTTTCTTTCATCTCAGAAGCCTATGGGCTTGTGTTTACATGGTCTGCTGGATCAGCCTCTTTGGGAAGGGTGCTCACTTCTCTGGGTGAGAGAATTAACCAGTCTGGCTGCCTGGCTGTGCTATTATTGGTGACCAGCCTTAAAATCCCTGTACTCTTTGGTTTCCCCAGTCCTGCTCGAGCCCAGAGGAAGGAGAGGTCTAAGTCTCAGGTTCTGAGTCAGAAAACACCGCCAGCGACATAAGGTTTTTTTCTGGACCACTCACAAAATATGTAATTTCATGCCTGTGTTGATGGTAAAGAGAAATTAATCTTATTCCAATTGCTAGTCTGAAGGAAGACAAAAAAATGATTTATTGCAGTAATGTGAAACTTCATAGGAACTCATGCTCTGTGTGGGAGCTGTACTAATAATGGTGTTGGCAGTTGTAGCCACTTTTCAATTGGACAGGAGAACCAGAACATTGAAAGGGTCAGGTGTCACAGATTTCGTTACGGCTCTCCATGGCACCGCTAAGGTCATTCCCATTTAATGGAGTTTGTTGCTGTTTGGGTATTTTTTAAATTCAGCACAGAATGCTTCACCTTCTTCTGCAATCTGTACAGAGCTGACACCGAGGAGAGCAGCACCGTCAGAACACTCTGAGAGCTGCCAAGTGCTCTGACAAGGTTGTTGCTGGTGCTGACAACCAGTGAGAAGTTGTTTTTAATGGTTGGATGTTGGCATGTTTTGCTAATATGTGTCTTGGAATGAAGGCTTAATATAGCTCATGGACTACCTGCTTCAGCTGAATGAAGAGAAAGATGAAGCAGAGCTGACTGCTGGAAACACTGGGGTTTGAGGCTCTGGTCTACAAGATTTCCCTGCGGTCCTTGGGTGAATCCCTGAAGTTCTCTGTGCCTGAAATCTGTCCCTAAAACAAGAGCAGCCTTGCAGTGACAAAGATATGGAGTGTGCTGGATTGCTAGCAGTGTGCTAATGCTATTGAATCTTGATAACAAGGGCTACTACATCTGGATTGTGTTCATGCATTGTTGAACTGCTGGTGAGATCTAAATCTACTCTCCTTCACTCATCTTGTCCCTCCAGGCCCCTGCAAAAAGTCCCTTTCAGCTCTCTTGGAACCCCTTTAGGCACTGCCAGGAGCTCTAAGGTCTCCCTGGAGCTTTCTCTTCCCCAGGCTGAACAACTCCAACTCTCTCAGCCTGTCAAAGTTTAGGCCAGGTCAGCTGAGCCCTCCAGGGACTGCAGCTACTAAAGAGAAAGAAACACAATTATTAATTCTTGAAGACAGACTTGCTGAAAGGAAAAGAAGTGAGAGGAGACAAAAAAAAAATTAAATGAAACTTAAACATTTCAGAGATGGACAACACATCATCACAGGTGTGGATGCAGTCCCCACACATGTGCAGCACTCACTGCAAGTGTTTGGTCTTCCTCTTTCTTGAAAGTCTTGGGTGGCTTAGCAGGTTTGTGTCATCAGTGACATGCTGGTTAACTACACTTGGCTGCTTCTCTGTTTAGATGAGATGTTAGGAAGGAATCCTTTCCTGTGAGGGAGGTGAAGCCCTGGCACAGGTTGCCCAGAGAAGCTGTGACTGCCCCATCCCTGGAAGTGTCCAAGGCCAGGTTGGATGGGGCTTGGAGCAACCTGGTCTAGTGAAATGTGTCCCTGCCATGGCAGGGTGGGTGGAATGAGTTGTTCTTTAAGGTTCCTTCCAACCCAAACCATTCTAAGATTCTACAATCCTCTCCCATTGGCATTTGGCTGAGTGATCCACGACTGGGCTGGCTGCTCTGTGCTCCCCTGGCATGGTTTTGCTCCCAGAAAACAACCCCAGCAACTTGGTTTGGCCACCCCACAGCGCTCAGGGTCATGCCTGTGCCTCTGTGCTTCTGGAGGGGTTTTGCCCTTGAGTGCCCCAAATCACTTGATGTTTGTACTTCCCAGCCCACAGGAGACCCGGAATAATAACCATGATGTGCTGCTTTATTGCTTAACTATCCTCATGAATACACTCCTGCCTGATCTACAGTTCAAACAAATCCAATAAGGCAGAGCAGGATTTAAAGACATTTTAAATAAATTAACTTCTGGATGGATGTTTATTAAGTTTTATGAAGCCATTTGCTAAAATGTAACATTTGTTTCAAAAGGTGACTGAAATTTTCCCCTTGTGAACTATGGAAATTGCTTTTATAATTGAAATGAGAAATAAGGACCAAACAGAAAGCATTCCTCATTGCTGGAGGCTCAGTCCTTGTGCCTTTCTCAAAGAAAAAAAGAATTATTTGACTCTCCACAGCTTTTGTTTTCCTTCTCATCGGTGGGGTGTGAGGTGGTGCCATGACACCAGGTGGGAGGTGGGTTGGGAGCAGCTTCCCAGGACTTTGGCTTTTTTGAGGAGTCAGCCCCAAGCTGGAGAAGTCACGAGCAGAGTGTAGCTTCAGCTGGAACATGATCTGGATTTCTGCATAAGCCATGGAGGCTCCACTGGGACCACTGTGTCCAGCACAGAGTGTCCTGCAGCCAGAAAATGCTGCCTTGTGCTGGGGATTTTTTCAGTTGAAGGCAGGAGCTGCAGCTCCTTAGACAGCAGACTGAAAAATAAACCTTTTAGCACAGCAGGCCTGAATACCAAATAAAAGGATTCATAAAATAAATGATTTGATGCTTGATCATATGGGGACAATAGAGGGTTCTGCTCCTCATCTGGATGCAGCACCAAAAAGCTGAGGGGGAATACATTTGAGATAGGTTTTAAAAGATCAATTTTCCAGGCATGAATTATTCCAAATATTTAAATTTTATTTTGTTCCTGCTTTCCAAGCAAACTTTGCCTGTACCAGAAATCAAAACAAAAGGTTTGAAATGGCTAAAAACTATGAGGATTTTACAGGTCAGCTGAGCTCTTTCTCAACAGAACATTAACCAGAAGCTGCAGGGAGGATGGCAGTGACTGATTTCTGCTCATTTAGTGTAAGGACACTTTAATATTGTGGGCAATACCCAAGTACCTGTTCCCATAAAATTACATCTGTGTTAGAAAATCAGTGGCAGGGAGGAAGTGGATCATGCTGGAAATGGGAAGGTAGGAAGGAAAATCTCACTGTTAAAACACAACAAACCAGCTTCTTTTTCAGCAGCATATTCTCTGGGGTGAGGGCCAGCTCCTTCCCTGTGTCCCTACAGCTCCTCGTGCAATAAAGCCCCGATCTGCTCATTTTTTGGGGAAAGCTGCTGCAGAAATAATGGCCAAGATACAACATCTGTAACATTTGCCCTTGCAACAGCGAAAAGCAAGTAGGGAAGACCAGCAAGCCAGGAGCTCAGACACCAGTTGGCTCCTGCAGTGCCACTGGGACCTCAGCACAGTGGCTGCCTCTGAGCAGCTCAGTCTGGACACCCAGATCTTCACTGCCATGCTTCAGGCTGTGTGTCCCACACACTAAGAGCCCAGGAGCTCAACCAAAGCCAGCTGGATGCTCCCTGTTGCTCACCCAACAGCAGAGCAGGACATCAGAGATCCTTTGTCAGGTCTCAGAAAGGATTTTTTCAGGGCAAACATCACTGATGGGAGTCTTCTTCCACCCTAGCTAGTGTCTTCCTCCATTAGTTTGTCTGAGCAGACACAAGCAGCAGCTGAAGTCTGGGTGCTGCTTGTGCTGGACAGTCAGTGTGTGCAGGGAGAGGAGCACTCGGGGCCCTTCTGCAGTGGAGATGCAAAGTCCAGTTCAAAGCCACTGGGATTTCACCAGTTTAAACCCCAGCCAGGGTGCCTGTACTTGTGAGCAGGATGTATGATAAAGGCACACCTGCCACTTCAAGCATAACCAGTCCAAGCCTTAAATTTGGATATTTATTTCATAGGATCAATGAATAACAAAATAAAATGAAATACCATACAGTACAAAGGCTATATCAGGAATTGACCATTTCATCACACTTTGATCAGTATCAATACAGTATCAATAATAGCATGTTACACTGAAAGAGTGTTTCCCATTGCTACACAAAAGGATTTCACACCCTCTTCCTTCCCTTTGTCACAGAAAATATTACAAAGGAGACACTGACACACTTCTAACATTCATTTTTTTCCCCATTGAGCAACAGGCCACAGAAAATAAAGCACATCAACATTTTGTATCTCAGAAAAAAAAAGGTGCACTTTAAAAAATATTTGCCATAAATACAATATGTGCAGGACTACCAGGTGGCACATCTGGGGAAGGACTCTGGATCACAAAGCCAGGACACAGCAGCATGAAATTTTCGATTAGTAATTTCTGTTTTCATACTAAACAAATCCAGACTGAGAACAGAACTGGTTGAGCTGGAATGTGAAGAACCAGACAGAGCTCTAGCAGACACAGCTTTGGTTAAACAGCCACCAAACAACACAGCCAGGAGGACATCACTGACACTCATGGCATTGCACAGGGAAGCTCCAGTGCCCCCATGCCCTGTGGGTGTCTGTCCTTCCCCGAGGGCAGCAGCGATGCAGCCACACAGGTGATGGGTCCAAACCTGCCACAGGAGCTATCTGCAGCAGCAGCACACCTTGGGGCTTATTCCACTGAAGGCTGGATGCTATAAATGCAAAGATCCTGCTATTGTCATGGTTACTGACACCCTCCTCACCGATTCTCCATTCAGTTTTCCCCTGAAATGCTCTTTGAAGTGAGTTCCTGCACTTTACAAAAAAGACAAGCTCAGCAGAGCATTCCAACACTGATGTACTGGGCCTTTTGTGAGAAAGTCCTGTCTGGGGGCAATTTCTGAATAGCAAAACGACTTTATAAACCTGATTTCACACTCTGCCAAATGGATGGCCCTGGCGAGAGCACTGTGAAGAGAAATAAAACCTCAAAATAACATTTGAAGAGGTCACTTGATAGACTCTCTTCAGAGGGGAATTTCTCAGAATCCATCTGGCAGCACTTCACATCTGTGGGTTCAACAGATTTTATTGGTTTTTTAGTCAAAACAAACAGTTCAATACTCTTACAGGAAGTTTGCATAGATGATCAGTGTGCCACCCCAGTGCTCTCCTCTCTGCCTTGGTGAAGAGCTCAGCCCAGACAGGAACACACAGGATGGGAGTTTGTGTTCTCATTAATGGCAAAAGTCACTCACACCCAATTAGGTTTACAGCTAAACCTTGTGGGGTTAGTAGTTCAATCATTGTTAAAAGGCATGTAAAGAACCATTTTTCTGGTATACATTTGGCAGTTTGTACCTTTTTCTTCTCTACAGTATCATGCTTTCCTTGACAAGGAAATGGATGGGGCTCTGAGCAACCTGGTCCACTGGAAGGTGTTCCTGCCCTTGGAGGGAGTTGAAACTGGATGGTCTTTAAAGTCCCTTCCAACCCAAATAATTCTCTGATACTGTGAAAACCTTAGGGTTTTGCAGTGAGTTATCCTCACTTCTTTGAGCTCAAGTGAACCACATCTCTAGGTCAAACATAGCAAAACTGGGTGAGGAGGGGAGAGAGGATGAAATCAGCTGTAACTTACACTTCTCAGCTCAAGGTGGTCAGATTTGGCCAGTGAAAGAGGTAGCTTTGAGCTGCAATCTCAGATTAAGGCCTTGGACCCAGATCCCCCAAATTTCCCCAGATATTTAACACTCGAGTGGCCCAACAACGCTGTGGAGAGACTTTAAGAGTTTATGACGAATACATTTTTACTTCAGCTTTTCCCATTGTCACATCAAACCAAAAATAAACCTACCAGTTTCTCCGAGTTGTGATCAAATATCCTGTAAGCTGCCAGCGTATTTCAGTAATGAAAATCTAAGCCAAGCATCATATGTGAAACAACAACTTTTGTACAGTGTTTTCTAAGATAATCAAGCACATTTCACTGGGTTGGTGTTGAAGAAGTCTAGTAATAATGTTTAATATTTCTGAAGCAACTGAGACATGCAGGGTGTTAAATTGTAATGAAAGTCAAAGCAACACACAGTTAGGGCTTCCATGGGAGGTGTCAGAAACCACCTCCCAGCTGTTGACTCTTTTTAGAGGTGAAGTTAAAGAAATGGGTTCTGTCCAGAAACACTGGAAGTGTCTTGCCTGAAAGGCCAGTGTTAAGTGTGTGGCACTTGCTCCTCTTCCCATCAAGGAAGACTCTTCCCTCTCCTGTTCACCATACCTGGACTTTCCCACAAGGCTGTATGAACAGGTTCAAGGATTCTTCCTCCAACTTGCCCAGGCCATTTCTAACACACACACAGATAATGTTTGCTGGTTTGCCCCAGAATTCCTTCCAAAGAGATCAGTCTCCTTTTTACATCTTTCCCTTCCCCAAATTTATTTGTTTGTGTCCCACTACCGGTTTTTCTTGTCAAAGAGGAGTCAACAGTGCATGAGCAACAAAAGTGCTTTGTCAGATATAATCTCTGCCCTCTGTTTGCTACAACTAGGGCAAGAAATCAAAAGAAGGCAGGACAGAACAGAGCTTGCAGTTTGGCTGAATCAGAAGAAACTAAAGCCCCACTGATTTCTATTGTGAGCCCTTTCTTTTGGAGTGGTTCTGTACTAGGCATTAAAGTCATCTCCCATCCCTGGTGGGTTTGGCTGGAGGTCAGCTGATCATCTGCCATGGTAGCTCTGTACAACTGCCAGGTTATAAATGCCTCAGGAGCAGGTCATCACCAACAACTCACAGCAAACACCCCATGGGGTTTCTCTCTGTCCTGAGCCAAACAGCACCTAAACCACAACTCCAGGGAGCTGGACTTGATGGTCCTTGTGAGTCCTTTCCCACTTGACATGATCTATGATTCTATGACACAGAATCTGTAGCAGGAGAAGTCACCAGCACCCAGTGGTTCAGTGACTGTCTCCGTCATTGTGTGACAGTTCACTGGGGTCAGATCCACAACTACAGCACTGAGATTTCTGTTTGGTGCCAGGGGTGATCTATAGTTGAAGAGTGACATGGGAGGCAGCAAGTGGAGTTGAGCCAAGTGACTCTTCTGGTTTGTCATCATAAAGAGACAAGCTCTGCCCTCCTAATGAATTGTGGTGTGAAAGGGGACACAAAATCACCAACAGCAAAGTTTGCTCAGGATGTTTGGTTGGTTCCAGGTTTGTGCACAGCAGGGAAAGAAAGCCCTTTAGCTTGTCCCAGAGCCCTGTGATTTCTGATACTAAAGACTGGAGCAATTTGCTGTATCACATTGTTAGAGTGCTGCTAGAGGTGGAACCATATGGGAGAAAAGCTCATGTCACCTACCCTGGACTGAAAAATTTCAAGGAGAATTTTCAGGTCTTGTTCCTTAGGCTTGTTAAAAGAAAGTTGGTTTAGAGTTAAGACTCCCCACTTCAGACCTTTTTGTGTTCTCCATTGGCACTATCTGAAGATTTTGGGTATAGATCAGTGTGCCAACAGGTCTGGTAGTAAAAAAAACCCCAAAATAAAAGGTAGAACCAGAAGCCCTGCTGCCTACAACTGATATAACCTATGAGATATCAGCCTGGTGAAAATGGTGAGGAAACAAGTAAAACTGGAATAAGAATGGGAAAAATCTGAAGGTCCCCCAGAATGAGAACAGGTTGCTCTTACCTCAGCAGCCTGGAGCCCTCATGAAGTGTTCTCACCTCTTAGTGCAGGCCAGAAAACTGTTCTTCATAGTGAAAAATAGGATTTGGCTGTATGGCAGGAGTAAGAGTTTCCATTTCTGTTCATTTTCAGCACTCCAGCTGGGCACAGGCTCTGCATTCTTGACTTTGCCAGAGACTGTGCTATTTATTGGTGTTGTGGGGCCAAAGTCAGCGAGAGAGGGGGTTTGCTGTGCCAGGCACTACAGATGCCCTAAAGTCAAAGGTGCCCCCCCTTCCCCCAGCTCCCAGCCACCCCAGCCCAGGTAAGGCATCATCTGTTCTTATTTAATTTCAAGGAGCCAGAGTGGCTCTCGTGAGCACCTTGATCATATTACTCATAATGTAGATATATTTCTAAAATAACCACTCAGCTCCCTGAGCTTTCACTCCTCATTCATTGAACATCCCATAGATGACCATGTCCATTCTCCAAAAACATCCCCTTCTGTTCAAAACTCCTTTCTCCTCATTGGGTTCTCTGCTTGGTGCCACCAAGAGATGTGATCTCAAACCCTTGGATGTGAGCATGTCATCTCTGCATTGAGAAAAGGATGAAATGCAATACGGTTTTGCCTAAATTGAACATATTTTTGCTTCCCAGTTAACACCACATCTGGATTTATGCCAGACTGAAGTTACAACATGTGTAGACATTACTCACAAGAGGCAAGCCAATGCTTTAAAATAACCTCAAAGTTACTGGCAGAACAAAGCCTATTTTTTCAACAAAAATGACTTTGCTAAACACATTTGTGTTACATGAATTTGGAGACCATGCATGAAAGTCACAGAGGCCTCTCTGAAGTTTTGACTCCATGATGAATTGCATTTCCCTTCCTCCTTTGGCTTCAGTATGTAGTTTCCCTTGTGACCTGGCTGGAAAATGTATGATTGCTGGAGATACTGTTGGATTTCCTGGTGAAGGCCAGTCGCTTCTTCTTCTTCCTCCAGGGCAGGCACAGGAGTGTGAGCGTAGAGAGGAAGATCTGACGGAAGTTTGCCGACACCAGGTTGTAGAGGATGGGGTTGACTGCTGAACTGACATAGAAGAGGACGTTTGTCAGCATGTAGAAGTAGTGGTAGAAGTTGAAAAGGAAACTGGAAGAACAGATGAAAGATAAAAATCTGAGTCTGGAGAATTGAAATAATTCAAAGTCACAAGGGCAAGAAAAACATGAGCTGCTTTCAGCTCACCTTTCTAGGCTGGGGAGACATGAGCTTATCAGTGGTGCAACTGGAACTGGTCAAATGTAGATCAGTGTCTAACGAAAGATAAATAGATGTGTGCTGGGCTTCATAACCCATCCCTCCACACCCCCTCAGCTCTGTCAAGGACCACATAGACCATCCAGCTCTTGCAAACAGAGTTTCTCTATGTGGCTGTGATGAATTAATATCTGAAAAAATTCTCTTCTTCAGGGGCAAGGTACATGCATTTATAAATGAACATGTCAAGCTGCTGCAAACTCTCAGCCACCAGACTGATAGTTCATCATTCATAACAAGCCTGTAAATTTAATGTTATCTTGCAATCATTCATGGCTTTTAAAGAAGAAAAAAATAATATGGGGATCCAACCATGATGCAAAAATTCACACTAACTGCAGACAGACTTCTCTACCCCTCTTGCTCCAAGCAAAAGCAGTCATTACATAATTCAACACTGCTCTAAGTGTTTTTCATATAGGAAAGCAAAGGAGAAACAACAATTTGTCCCAGTGCATGCCTCAAGCTCTGTTTTCATGACTGAAGATAGATTTTGGATTTTACTACGGATGAGTGTACAGTTCCATTCAGTAGACTGCTATATCCTAAATTACTATTTTTTGTTTTGGGAGTTTGTTTGTTTGATGTGTCATAGTTCCTCTGCTTTTTAGTATTGTACATTATTTTTCCTTTTGCTGTTCATTGCAGGAAAGAGACCCAGTCCTAGAGAGAACAGGGATGCACCACTGTGGCAGGAGACACACGAGTGCATCCCATGGCAACTCAGGCTTCCTGGGTGTGTATCCCCACACAGCATTAGTGATTAAGTGCTTATTTAAAAGGAATAATCAGTTTGGTTGTTGCTGTGCTGAGGAATCTGGCTACAGAAAGGCTTCAGGGAGCTGCTGGGCTGCCTTTGCACATCCGTGAGCAGTGCAGGTGTGTTCAGCACAGGTGGGCAATTATCCCCAGATTCTCCGACAGTCTGGGAATTTCCCAATCAGTGGCAACTGCTGGTGTTCAATTTTGATGCACTCCCTGCAAAACACAGTAAATATCCTGCCCCAGACTCAGCAAGCAGAGCAGCCCTTCTCCCACCTGTGTGATCTCTCCTGTCACTAAGGAAATGTGGCTTCATGGAGTTCAATTGTGTGTTGACGGGAGGTGATCCATCTTAGGGCTGGGGATCGATATCTCCAGCACAGAGACAGAAATCCACTTTTGGATGTATAAACCCCCCTTTCCAAATGTCATTCCAGAAAGGACTGTGAGAGGTGACCACCCCTCGTTGTTGCCAGCGGGGGTGAGTCTGTGGTTTCAGCCCACAGGAAGAGGAGGGGGGGTGATGATGCATTTTGGTTCAAGCTAATGATCCCTTCACCCACATCTGGGGGATTTATATGGCAAAACTCAGACTCTTAATTCGGTTGGTAAATACTGAGAAACACAAAAGAAACAAAGCAGAACAGCAGTGAGGGGTTTGAAGCTTCAACCCTTGGCATGGAGAACGCCTTTGCTCCCAGATCCTTTCCTCCACTCCCACATCTGTGTGTACCCCAACAGCCCCAGCCTGACCCCAAACCCCACCCTGGCACAGGGCCACCTTGTCCCCCACATTGTCACTTACTCTGTCCAGTGGCTGGAGGGGACATAGCAGAACATGAGGCGCCGTATGTGGTAAGGGAGCCAGCAGACCACGAAGGCGATCACCACAGCACCTGCAAGGTGGGCAAAAAAGCCCCTTACTTTGTGAGCCATTTATCGCCAGGGTGAAAAGGGGACCTGTCTCTGTGGGTTTTATTGCTGTAAACTGTTTTCCTAAAGCCCCAGTTGTTCTTCTATTGCCATTGTGCAAAGAATTTAATAACCCTGAGGGACAACCAGCCTGCAAGTGCCTGTAAAAAAGAGTGTAACAGAAGTAATAGAAAATAGCACTAAGCACTGGGGCAGCGACATTGTGAACAACAGAAGGTGCAGATGAAGGACTGCCAATGCCTAGCTGGGACACCAGCTTAAATGAAACTCCTCACGTCTCTCCCTGTGTTTCATGCCCTTGTGGCACTGGGTATATTGTCCAAAGCACTCGCAGAGACAGTTAGTGTGTGTTTTTCATCCAGGTAGACAGGGAGCCAGGGACACAATAATCCCATTAGCTTGTTACATGGAGCCACTGGCTGCAGTGCCCACAGTGCTGAGCATCATTAAACAGCCTCAGGAGCTCTTTCTGGTGGCAGGGCTCATCCTTTTGTTCTACGTTTGTGCAATACCTGAGATTACAACATGTTTGAGTCTGGACTTTGCTATAATAAAAATGATTAATTCAGGGGTTAGCAGAGAAAGACATTGTTTTTTTTTCCTTTCGGATTCCAGCTGAGGAATGTCAAACAATGCCAACAAAATGCAACAAGTCTACAGAGTAAAAGTGCTGCTGATAGAGTGCATTTTTCAGTCTGGATTAAAAAGTAGATATATCAGGCAATCAAAAGAAAGATTTGTTTCCTTTTTGAATGTACATTTTAACCTCTGCATGGAACAGCAGGATTCTGGCAGAATCCTAGCAGGAAATAAAGAAATTTCAGTTAGAACATAACACAATAAAAAGCAAGAAGAAAATAAAATAATTAAGGTAATTTTTTATCCTAAATTTGCTCTACAGACAACAAGGGCCACATAACTCTTGTCCTTTATGTGACCTGTAATGGGCTGGGAAGCAGCAAAGCTCTCCTACAGCATGAGGTACCACAAGTGCAATGTGGATTTGGCAGGTGGAGCCAAGGACTGCTTCTCCTTCTGCCTTGGGACTGAAAATATTTATGTGGACATGACACAAACCCAGATGCTGTCATCCCACAGGGACTATGTCATAGCTCATGGAGAAGATGTGCAGAAGGTCTGCTTCCCTTGAAGAATGCAGTCCAGGAGGAACAAGTCTGGCTGTGGTCACATCTCCCCATCAGCCAAGAGGCACAGGAGAGGCTTCAGCAGTGGAGTGGGGAGGGAAGAGTCTGTGCCCTCTTTCTGTGGTGTTATCAATAGTAGAGTCACTGACTAATTTTTACAGAAATTAATAATTCCTGGTGTCCAGCTCCATAATCACAGTCCTACTTCAATGCCATATGCTCCCTCTCTTATTAAACACATAACTTAAAATGAAGAGGGCTCTATTCCTTTAGCACCAGCCTGCATGATGTATGACAGCATCTTCCACGAATGCTGCAAAAGCCATTTATCCAATAAAGATTTAAGCAACTGAAGGGAGATGTTTTGGAAAGAAGGGTCTGTTTTTATTCTCTTGTCCAAGTGAATTCATTTTTTCAAACTGAGTGGTTTTGGCTGCTCTATGGTCACAGTGATCACAGATGTAATCCCTCACTAGACAGCCTGCAGACCCTCAGATACCATCAAGTGAATGAATTAGACCCGTGTCTGATCCTTCCCTGCAGAGCTTTGATGGGACTTTGATGGGAGTGGCACAGGAGAGGTGGGGAGATCCACTGGGAAGCTCAATGGGAGCATGGATGCTTGCCTTGCTCTTTGACACTGCTGAGCACCTGCCTTTGGCCACATCCACAGATTAATTTCTCTGTTGGATGGGCCTTTGGTTTGCCCTGGATGGAGCAGTCCCCCCATGATTCTCCACAACATCCCTGCCCAGGGGCTGCAGGAGAAGCAACACTCTCCAGCCTCCCCTCCTCCATCCATCAGCCTCGGGATAACAGGAATGAGCCAACATCACAGCTCCAGTCCATCTGCTTTCCCAGTGCCTGCACAGAATTAGCTGGATTTTCAGGCTGTGAAAGCAGCTTCCCAAATGGCTCCAAACACAAGTTCATTCAGGCATATCGTAATTTTTGCAGGAACCTCCATGCACTGGCACTTCTCAGCTGCTCACCCCTGCATGCAGCTCTTTAAGAACGGCAGGATCCGCATTCTTTCTACAGCCACTTTTAAGAATCTCACACATCTGCCTGTTAAATTTACCAACACATTAAATGAAAGTGGTTCTCTCCTGGTAAATCATCTCTGTTTCTGTTGCTCAGGCAATGCTGTGCCAAATAATATAGAGGCAGGGATCTACAGTAGCAAAAACACATATTGAGAGAAATATCTGCTTAACCTCAGCAATTAAGTAATGTGTGGTAATTCTGTAATATTGCTTCCAATCACTCTGCAATTAAAACTCTATTAAACATGTAGCAGAGTGCACTGGAGACACTTAAGGTCTGATTTGGAAGTCCCAGCTGGGTAACGTGTGCAGTTCTGTGCCATGCAGATTAGGAGACCCTGACCTGTATTTGTTGCCCTTAATCCGTGTGTTTCCATGTTATCATAAAAGGGATCAAGCAGATTTAGGGTGGCAATCCTGTCCTCTTGGGTTCCATCCCCAGGGAGGAATATGAAATGTGGGAATGTGTTAACTTTATTCTAATATAGAATGAAAGTGCCCTTTTCTCCCACATATCTGGGGCCTTTTGTTGCTGTT
>JAOXXN010000252.1:9519907-9554560 GCA_026770055.1 Myrmophylax atrothorax
AAGTCTTTTCTGAGCTTTCTTAAAAGCCTCAATTCATTCCATAATTGGATTTTGAGGTCTTTAAGGAGCTTGGGAAATTGTCTAGAACAGCATTGACTTTCCCTTTTATGAATTGTAATGGTAAAAGTGTGAATATTCCATCCTTTCTATCAAAGGCTATATTTAAAGATTTTTACCCTGTCTTGATTCGTACCAAAACTCTCATATAGTTAAAAAAAAAAAAATCAATACTTTCCCCAGTAGCAGAATGCTTTAATTTGTTGAAAGAATTATTTGCAAACACAAACTCCCTAAGGCCATAAAGGCTAGAAAAGCCAATACCACTCCTGCAAACCCCTTGTATTCCATGTTTTTCTGTTGAGCTGATTGCTGGGCTGCATGAGCCCAAACCCCAGCACACCGTGCACATCAGTGCAGCAACACTTCATTTTCAGGTGACTTTGATGCTGCTGGAGCTGATGCTTCAAACAACTCTTGAAAGTCAGTGGAAAATTTCCCACTTTTTCAAGAGGAGCTGGTCTGGGATCTCAGCACTACATTTTCAAAATTCAGGAGCAGGAAGATTTGTAGAGGTGTTTACTGGGATTTTTTTACAGTGACCCCTTACATCAGTGGACTAAAGTGGCTACGGCTATCAGTGAACACCCATGGGAGCATTTTGGTCATTACATAGCTTTGCAGATCACTGTGTCCTCAGGAAGGAGGATTTAGACAGTGTGCAGGCTCATTTTTGACCTGAAAGTCTCAGGCTTTAGGTTAGCTTACCATGGAAAGGACAGTCTGTGTGATGCTGGATCTACAATAATTCTCTACTCGGGGCTGTTTGGATGCACAAGCACAGGGGTCTGGCTTTATCTTTGCCCTAACCAAGCACAGTTCAGTCTGATTCTCCCCCTGCCACTAAAACTGATGTGTTTGCATCAGTGTGAATCCACCAGACCCAAGGTTTCTGCCCAGCACCACGATGGGCAGGGATGTGCAGAATGAGCTCACAGAGCTGTGCATGGAAAGGCTTAGCACTGGCTGCTCTCTAGTCTAAAAAAACCCAACACCACAAACCCCATGACTGTGTGCTAAATCCTCATCAAAAACAAAAAAAAAAAAAAAAAAGAAAGAAATCCAATACTACAATGTTTGCCACTGGCAGGACAGAATGAAACACTAACCCAGTTCCAAGCTGCTGTCACTCCTGTAATCAGTGCAATCCTAAATGCTGTTCAAGCACCAGGCTGGCAGCATCTGTGGGATGGGATTAGTCCTCAGGACCAAATCGTGTTTTGTCTGGTACAGAACAACAACCTTCCCTTCCAGCCCTGCCTGAGCAGGGACAGGAGAGACTCAAATCACTCCTCTCCAGCTGCACTGTGCAGGATGGTGACAATGCAGATGCACCTGAGGGGGAGCTCCCAGCAGAAACCTCTGCCCAGACCACGTCCCCACAAAGGTATCTCTGAGATATCTGATCATTTGATGGATGCAAAGACATGACAGAGACTCCTGCTGTGACTCACCCAGTCCTCGGAGGTACAACACCTTCGCTGTCCCCAAGGTGGTGACACTGACATTCCCAGTGCCATCTTGGTGGCCATGGGGGCCCTGCCCCACCCAGCCTGACCCTTCCTGCCCCTCTAATGATGCACTGTTCATCCCAACTTCCTCTTAGCCCTCTATTGCCAAAGGTGATTTTATTACGAAATATGAATCATTAAAATTACTCGGGGTTTTGCAGGACATGGGAGACAGAGCAAAGCTGGGAATGGGGCTTCAGAAGCTCATGGGAAATGGAAATTTATGGAAATTAAATCAAACTTCTGGGAAATGCAGCTATCATCCTCACAGTCAGCTCAACAAAAATAAGACTTTGCATGAGACTAGAGAGTTCAGCAGGATATGACTTTTCTTCTTCCTTCCAAATGGAAACATGGGAGAAACACGGGGGAAGGGACCAGAAAAACCAAGTGACACAAAACCAGAACCCAGTTCTCATGACTGTGACTCTTCCTAAATCTCACATACAAAAAACTTCTCCCCTGGCTCTGCTGGGCTTCATGCTGACGTGATTCACTTTTGTCAAGTTGTCCCTCAACTTCTGCTCTGTGACTGTGTGGTTTCCCTGGGTTACCACTAAAAGCAGCCATCAGCTCACTCACAACTGTGATGAAGAAGATGAGCACAGAACTTCACACAGGGATCCCCCAGAGGGCTTAAATAAGTCCAGCAAATCAGAAGTTTTATTCTTTTTTGTTCTTCTTTCAGTGAAGATTTATTCTTTTGTGCTCCAGCGTGACTTTTTTAGAAACACAGGCTCAAAGACTACTTTGGAAGATGTTTTTTCTAGACCTCCTACAAGCCCAGACTCTTGTCTTAGATGTATGTGAAGAGGAGGAGGGGAAAATTTACAAATATTACACCTGTTACAGGCATTTATGGATCACCTTTGCTCTCAGGAAAATTCCATCACCTGGGCCACCTACAGCTAATTGTTCCCATGGTCCATTAGCACATAGTTTTGGAGAGGCACAGAACTGGAGTGAGGTTTTGGAGCACTTAAGTGGTTAAAAATAAAAAAATCAGGCTAAAGGCTCTTCTGGAGATTCAGTAGCAAATTCAACACCGGGAGTATTTATGATAAAAACAGCCAAGAAACAGAAGTACTCATAATACTTTAATTGAGAGGGTTTTAATGAGAAAATGTTCCATTACTGAGATCATAAAAGATTTTTGAACATGTGTCTTGTGTTTTCCTCCTTGCCTTTTTTCTAAATAAGTAAATAAAATCCCTCAGAGCCAACACAGCATTAATGCCAGTCAAAGCAGCAGCACAGTGTGGTGCATGCCATGCTGCAGCAGCCAGGATACCCTGCCAGCAGGAGTAAGGCCTCTGGAGTGGACATGGGGCATAGCTAAGATTTAGGGATAATTCTAACCCTGGGTTTTGTGGCAGAGACCAAAGATGTTCCTTTGTTGCCTGACAAATGAGGTGACAGCAGAGCCAAATCCTTGGGGTCTGTCAGTGCAACCTCTCTGGAGACATGGCCCTTTCCAGCACTGAGCTGGGATGCTCAGAGCAATTTTTTCTCTCTTCCTCCTCAGGGTTGTGGAGAAGACAATGAAAATGGAGAGAAGTGTGGATGATGGTGAGCTGGTAAAACCTCACCTGGTCTGAACGAGCTTCTCTCATATCTCATTTCCCTGCGACACACCTGGGGAATGTTGTGGGATGGCTGTAGCCTTTCCATGTTCTGCTGGGGAAGAGTCTCAATGCAGAGACTCTTGGGGAAATGCCTGAGAATGGCTGATAAAATTGTTGAGAAACACCAAAGGAGCAAAAAACTATCTCAGGAGGAGATGTGTCCTTGCTGATTTCCTGGAAGCGATGACAGAGAGCCGAGGATGCAGCGCATAGTTTGATTCGTGGTTTTGAGCAAATCTATTAAACCACAAAGCTGCATTTTAACAATCTACCACATTCTGGTTCACCTCATTTCCAATGGAAATGGAAAGTAAATTATCCTCCCCCTGACTGTGGAGGCAGTATTGTTAGCATATGTCAATCAGGGAAGCACATTCTGCTACAACAACATTTGGCTGCCAAAAAATCTTATTTGACTAAATGTACTTTACAAAATTACTAGTTATCTCACTCAGTAGCCAGAATTAGCATTTTTTTAACCACCCAGTGGATAATTTCAGCTGTTAATAAGCACAGTACTGCATTCCAGGATATAGCAATCTGTGGAAGACAAAGCAGGAAAGAGGAAGGTACACAGTGTTGGGATGCCAAAGGGGGCATTTGGCAATGGCATTCATGTTTGATGTCCACAGAATGTGTTTGATGAAAAAACCAAAGGGTTTCCTTTCTCCCCAGTAAATAAATTACCATCTAATTAAACCCCATCTTTGTGTAGCTCTCCAGATTTCCATGTCAAGTGTCTCGTTGTTATCAGGTAAATGCCATTCCTTAGATACAAAGGGGCAGGAGAGGTGATGGGATGGAAAAAAACAACTACTGCTCTTGAAGCCAGTAACTGGTACAGGGGGAAATGTGGAAGCTGGGAAACTGCTGCCTCTAAAGGAATTCAGCTCTTCTTTTGAGGGGTCCTGTCCTGCAGGGTGTTGGCGCCAGTCCTTACCTCAGAGAAGGGCATCCTGGTATGGGAGCACAAATCCTGGATAAACAGGAACAGGGCCAAGTGCCAAAGCCTGTGTGTGGATCTGGAGCTCTAACAGTGTGTTTGAGCAGGATCTTGACCTTTACTCGTTGCCAGTTTTAACTCAGGCGGGTTTGTCTGTCACAGTTTATCTCTGGTGGCAGCTCTCTCCAACAGCCCTGACAGTGTGATACGGTGTGACACAGCTGTCACCCTTGGAGAGGGGCTGGCTAGTGACGTGTGTGGGTGGCACCGGGTGCCCTGTGCAGACTCACTTGGAGGTTGCATGAGGGTATGGTTGAATCCTGTGTCCCTGCAGGGTCCCCTCACAGCACCAGACAGTGTGACACAAAACCACTGCCTTGACATACAGAAGGACTGTCACCAGCTGGGTGAAATAACCCTCCCATTGGCTTGTAAACAGGGACAGTATGCAAATATATGGGTAGATCCAGCTAATGAGATACTATATCCCATCATTAGCTTAACAGATAATCAAAGACAAGATACCAAACCCCACCTAATATTTTCCTCTTTAAAGCATCCTGAGAAATGGCTGCACAAGTCTCTGGTTGTTATCTCATGGTATGCACTGTACCTCTTCTATCCAGCTAGAGGTGAATACATGTGCCATACATCTGGATGGTCATGTGAATTGCTCTAATCTGACCCCAAAGACCTCCCCTGTTCCCCTCAAGGAGCTGTAGGTGCTCAGAGAGACTGAGGAACACCTTCCCTCTGCCTCAGGGAGACCTTTTCAAAATCATTGAATATCAAACCCAGACATGTCAAAGAAAGGTTACAATGATGTGAAATGTTCACAGTCACAGGTATTGATGTCAAAGTGTGTGATCAGCTACAAATTACAGAGGCAAAGCTTGAACCAGGACATGGCTGTGAGGGGACAGGGGGGTGGATGGCAGTCACAAGCAGCTAAATCTCAGGGAGGTGGGGCAGTGATATGTGTGCCAGTCTGATCTAAATACAAACATGAGAAGGACATCAAATGTGTGTCATTCAGGGAGGAAAAAAAAAATGAAAAACCTGGAACACAGGCACATCCTGCCCAATCCATCACTGATTAAATAACTCAGCAGGCATTTCTGACCTCAGCCACAGGAGCTGGAATTGGCCAAATCTCTGTATTTCAGACCTCTGCAGGAGTCCCAGTTTTATTCTTGTTTTGGATGGGTTCTGGGAATGGAGGACTGCTGGTGCTGTTGCTTAGGTGAAGAAAGAGAGCAGACAAGTCTGAAGATAAATTATCAGATGGAGCTAATGGATGTTCCCAAGTCATCAGGGCTAGTTCATGTCCCTCTGATGCTGCTGCCCTGCAGCCATTAGTGTCAATGAGACTGGAGCTCAATTAATTGCATGGCAAGGACATGTGAGCATCTGTTACTGACACATCCATTTACTGACCTTACTCACTGTGGGAAAACCCCACACAAGACAACTCAGAGGATAATGCAAAAGCCTTGTACTGAGCTCTGGCTGCTTGATGCTATGAAGGTGTTTCAGGGTTTGTGTTGGTAGATATTTGTATCAGAAAAAAAAAAAAAAGCATGTTACTACAAGACTGAGGGTGACAGCAAGCCCTGTTCGCAGTGTGTGCTGTACTTGGAGATGTGCAAGGTGCAAGGACCTGCAATGTGGTGAAAAGCAGGACTTGCTCAGCACAAAGTGGCAATGCCCAGGGCAGTGGTCCTCTCGTCTCTCTGTGCTGGCTGGATGCCTCTGGAACTGTCTCCAGCTGGGTAATACCAGCCATGAACTCTTCCAAAGGGCTTAATTTAGCTCTAGCATTGAGAGCAGAAGGAGGATCTGCCTAAACTCTGTTTTCATTAGCATTTTGTGCCTGCTGCACAGTAGTGATGTTTTCCTGGCTTCTCTCTTCAGGTCCATGGCCATCACAGAGAATAACCAGGCAGTGTGGATTAAGGTATAAGAATAACCAACGTGTAACATTTTCAAGCCTGTGTGTGGTCCCACATTGATGAACTATAATGGGAACGCAGAGCAGCTAATGATCTTGACAAGTTGAGTTAATCACATACTCTGCAGGAGTCAATCAAATACACAACAGATGGAAATAAATTGCATACAGCCAAAAAAAAATCCATCATATCTATGGCAAAACATTCCAGCAGCTTTGCCATTCATAAACTTCCCTCCATGGAGAAAACATTGGTACATAAAAAAAAAACAACATCTGATGCAGAACAACTTCAGTGTATCTCTTGCTCATGATGGTTTGGCAAAGATGTCAGAGCAATGAATAATGGTGGCATTCCTGAGCTTGACTGGATACCTGAAGGATCATTTAACCTCATTTCTATGCATGATTACAATTCTATGGCTTAAATATTTTCAGATTTATCATAAGTAATAGCAAAAAGTATGATTCATCCATAAGTGTTTGATATAAAGCTTATTATTCCTAATTGTACACAAGGGTAATACCTAAGTAGCAAACTCCCTGGGCACCTCAGAGCTCTTAATTACATCCCTAAATGCCAGAGAACCTACTATTCTTAAGAGAAAAATTTCTCCTTTCCTGATATTTGGCCACCAATCTTAAACCTAAATGGTTCTGCTGATTCCAGCTCCCAAAGAGAAAGAAAAGTTGTGAAATTCAGGAAAACATGGAAATAATGGGCTGGAGAATGGAGAAATGGGAAGGTTTTAAGGTTTAACACTGTGTACTGCAAATGCCTTGTATATCATGGATACTCAGCTATTTCACTCTATAAAACTGAAGGACAAATGTCTATTTAGTAAAATGGAGGAGTAAACGAGTAATCAAAAAAAGCCCAGTCCCAAACAAACAAAAAACCCAACCCAAACCAACCCAAGTTCTCTCTAGGATTACACTTGATGAAGATGATGGTTTTGAGATCTTGCACGTCTCCCTTCACTTAATCTAGGGTCTTCTGCCACTGATTTAAGAGGGAGATGTGGAACTTCTGATGGAAGGGTTTTGGCACAGGTTGCCTGCTGCCTTCCTGTGGCTGGTGAGGGAGGATGGAAAAAGTGACAGAGCAACAGTGGTGATCCTCCATCACATCGTCATTAACCTGAAAGCTTCAAATCTTCCCTCCTTCCTCCTACAGGAAATATTCCTTCTCCATTTCCTGTGATTGCTACATTGAGCTAAAAGGTAAATTAATTCAATTTACCCAATTTTGCTTGCAAACAATAATAAAGTCAATTTGTGTGCTGTCAGTTTGCTGGCCTCAGCCTTGCTTCTCAGATCTAGTTATCCATTGCAGTATTTAGGGCAATACTTTTGGCTGAACAAAACCTCAGTGAATAATGTTCTTGATTTTCCCTTTGAACACACAGATCTTTGTTACTATTTCCCCCTCACCCTCCCCAGCAGCCATATTCTACTGAAGGGGAAATAATACTTCAGCTTCAAATGACAAGTTGGAAATAAGATTTAAATAATTTACCAGTGCAGTTGGACTTCAGTTCTCACTATCTGTTGGTATTTTGGTTCCTACTTGTTTTAGCCAAAGGGATATTGCCCATCACCTATCACAGTGTATTTGAGTTTCTCCAGTTCTGCTGCATGTCAGCCCTCTAAATAATTTAATAAATGTTCATACAAAGCCTAATGGTCCTGACATCTGAGTAATCTTAATCCAGATTTTGCAGTTATTTTCTGTCTCTCCTCTCCTATTTCTCCTTTCCCACTGAGCTTTGCACAAGGCATAGGAGCTCACATGGAGGACATTCATCCAAAGAGTTTCCCTGGCTCGGTGCTTCCCGTGGTGAAAGCTGGTGCTCTGTGTTGAGGGGAGCTAATGATGTCCTTGTCCAAACCTAGAAAATCATCCTCTTTCCCTGTGCTGTTGGGCACAACTGCAAGGGCTCAGCACATCAGACACTCCTGCTGTGTGGGTCTTGGAGCCTGGGATGGGTGTAGGTGAGGCAGCCCCCACAGCCGTAAGGAGGGCACAGATTGTACGTGTGTCTGAGGGCTGTATCACCAAGCAAACAAGTCACAGCAACTGATTTTCTGAGCCAATATCCAGATTCCCACTTCTCTAACATGGGTTTGTTGTTCCATAATTCTTTGGTTCCTGCTTGGGATAGTTGTTGTAATGAATGAGTCTGTTATACTTGGATTCACTCACAGACAACATCAAAAAAATAAACAAACCATGGTGACAATCAATTATCCTCCAGCTTTTCTTGTTTGAGCAATACTGAGTCATTTCATCCCTGGTAATCAAAATGGAGGGCTTTTGCCTGCATGGATATGTAATCACTTGCAGGGACTGTTTCAGGAGTCTAAGGCAGTCTGTTTCAGGAGTAAAACAAAGCCAAAGACATAAGCATGGGAGGATAACAAGCAAAGATTTATGAATGTGAAGAGCAGTAAACAGTTAAATCAAGTAGTGATTGCTTTTTTTCCTTCCCACACTCTCTTGGTAGGTGGATCATGACGGAGAAAAATGTGGGTCTGTGGCTCATGTGGTGCCTGTCAGACTTCAGTTCTACCCTTGGACTGTGGCAACAACGTGGAGGAGTTGGGTTCTGAGCTCCCCTCTGCTGGTGTCCATGCCAGGTCCCACTCTGGGGCCAGAGGGTGGGTGAGTAGAGCTGCAGTGCCCTCCCATCCTGCTCTTTGTGAGGAAAAAATGGGGATGTAACCAGCAGCTGGGTGACAGGAGAGCACACACTCAGAAGAGCAAAGCACAGGGTAATTAATAAATCAGCTCCATCCCCCAGGATGATCCTGAAGATTTAAGATAGAGACTTAGTTATAAACCAGCCAGCAACTGCAGCCTTCAGCCTGATGCATGAGGCAACACTGCAGAAGGATTCAAAGGAGAGTTAATTTAAAACAAACAACCCAAACTAATCATTCTCCTGTTGAAAAACATACTGGACCCAATTCTGGTTTTGCATTTCTGCCGGTGGAGGTGTCTGAGAGACTACTAACATCATGACAAAGATTTAGCTGTTGAATTACATTTCAGGATCAAATTTTTTGAAGCTTTTTGTAATATTTCACATATGCTGAAAAGTATCATTAATACAGCTGGT
Source organism: Myrmophylax atrothorax (assembly GCA_026770055.1). Taxonomy (NCBI): domain Eukaryota; kingdom Metazoa; phylum Chordata; class Aves; order Passeriformes; family Thamnophilidae; genus Myrmophylax; species Myrmophylax atrothorax. The sequence goes on from JAOXXN010000252.1 coordinate 9,529,117, forward strand.
AAAGTAACAGCTTGTCTGCTTAAAGTAATTAGTAGTTGACAATTGGGTTGAATTTTAAATCCATGAGGAGCTTTGGTTAGCACTAATAAATGTTGATTAAGGTAGCAATTAAAATCTAACAATCTCTCTGGGGGTCTGAACTTTAAAGCTGAAGTTTGGAACATTCCTCACTTCACAGAGTAAATGCTACAGTTCCTCCCCAAGTTGCTTTATTAAGCTGTAGCAGTGTGGATTTTTTTTTCCAGTTTACACAAATTATTTCCAGCCTGAAGTAGTGCTGGGGCACCAACCAGCACCTCTCCTATTCTCACATCTGGGTGACAAAAAGACTTCAGTACAGAGGTGACATTTAGCACTGTGAGGTTTTAGTTTTCTCTCAAGTAAGTTAATGCTGTGGGACCCTCTTGACATCCCTATTTCCATGGCAGTCCTGCCCAGGAGGCTGTACCTGTCCCTCTCCTCATCAGGCTTTGAAGTGGCTGGAGAGATTTGCATCTCCCCTTCACAATATTCTGCTTTGGCAATGTAGTTGACCTCTGGAAAACAAGCAATGTCAAGTAGCGCCAAGTGTGGGCTCATCTGTCCTGACTCTCTCTCCTGCTGCTCTGAGAGACCCAGCTATTCATCTCTTAATCAGGGTGATTGGATGAGCTCCCAAGAAAAAGTGTTGACTACACAGTGTCTTGAGGAAGAACTAAAATTACCTCCTTTTGTTGCACTTGAACAGTGTGACCAAGAAGCCCATTTTGTTTATAGACTTGTGTTACTGATTTATCATCAAGGGACTACTCATGAAGGTCTCAGGTTCTGTATGATCTTACTAAACCTGAGAAAATTCCTGAGTCACTTCACTGCATTTTTCTGGTTTTGAAGTCAGAAAGCACATTTGTATTTCATGGAGCACCTGCCTTCACTCTGGCCGAATCCTTTTGTGGTTTTTTTCACTCTTGCATAGGGAAAGACATAAATTGAACACAAAACCAGATTTGTCTTTATCACACACTAGCTGTGTGTCACCCACTAATTACATTTCAACCCTCAGCTTGTAAGCTGATTGCCAGTGTGAAAAAAGTAGGAATACAATGTGAAATGAGAGCAACTTGGTCCTCTTGTGTTTCCAGCGCAAATGGGAGTGTGTTGGTACTTCTGCTCTTGTCATGCCACTTAAATCACCAGATGTGTCATTATATTGTTTTTCAGGTCTGTTCCTGCTGACTTCGGGAGCATCTGAAATGAGGTCTTCTTCCTGCAGGGTACTTGCTGTGGCTGTTACTGAAAAAATAGACCAGCAGAAAATTTGTGCACATCCTGGTCACTGTCCTCAAATCCAGGGACTGTTTCTGGGGGAAGGCAGGAAGGTCAGAAGGCAACTGTGTCCCTTTGACCTCCCAGAGCTCCTACTCAAAGTGGTGGCTGCTGCTTGGTTCTGCTCCTGGCTCCAGCATCCCCAGCATTCTTAGCAGGTCTTGGCTGTGAAACTGTCTCCATCCTGAGCAGTGTCCCATTCTAGGAGGGACCTTTAAAAATCTGCATCCTTTTTAGGTGGATTCTTAGCCCAGCCTATGTGATCTGAGTGTGGGAGTTGATTTCTCCATGGCACTGCGTGTTCCTCAGCACATTTTCTGAGTCTATCCATTGTTAAGGATAGTTACAGCAAGAGAGAGAGAGAGAACTGAGGATGTGAAGAGTTGGAGGAGGAAAGTAAAAAAATCAGTCCAGAGTGTGGAAAAAAAAGTCCATTCACTCTCAGTTGATGTGTCTATCACAATCTCCCCCCCTCTTTTTTTTTCTGTGTTGTAAGGGTAAAATACAACTGGCTCAGCTGAATTCAGAAAGGGATGCAAGTGAAAGCTTGAAAGTCAGAGATGCCCAGAGATGCTCAGAGCTATTTTTTTTTTCAAAGGAAGTTTAAGAACTGGATGAAACAGTGCATTTACATTTGAGGGAGCAATTTCCATGCCTGAAGCTTTGGGCAGGTTGTTCTCCATGCGAGATGGACACAAGGGATGAACCAGCTGGGAGCTGCAGTGGGACATGAGGGTGAGCACTGGTCTGGAGAGCTCAGCACTACAACTGGGGGCCTTTCAGGGGAAAGAGCAGCTGTTGAGAGAGGTTTCCAGGTGGACCCGAGTCATCCTGGACATCATCCACAACCAGTACCACCTTCCACATGGATCTGCCTGTGCTGCAATGGGCACACAGGACTGCTGTGGAGACATCACCTGGCGTCTCAAAACATTATTGTATGGAAGGCCATGAGCTCCTGAGGAGAAACCAGGGTGCTTATTCATGCACAGGCTTTCAAACTAGTTAAGAGGGCCTATTTAATATTTTTACAGTAATACTGTGCACTCTGCTGCTCTTACTGTAGAATTACAGGTGTCGTCCTTTGGGGGAGAACATGTTTTTGGAGAAAAGCCATTTTACCAGGGAGATGAGACAGAGGGGCTGCAGAGAGACCTGGCACCTCCAAGGAGCTCAGAGGATCTACTGGTTTCAGGCTGCTGACCTGCCACCTCACAGATCTGTGAAGGCAAATCAGCAGGTAAATACACATATAGAGGGGACAGTATGGAAGTGTGTGTTGGCTCAAGTAACAACAGAGAGAGAAAGCCTAAATCCAGCATAGATAGAGAGGAAAGAAGATATGAGCCATCTGTCCCTGGTGACAGTGCCTCTGTGGGCTAATTAAAAGCCACTGCATTGAACAGGTCAGGTCCTAATGAGCTGCAGGTCCAAAGCCTAACTGGACAGCTGGAAGGCACCATAACCCCAAATCCACATGGTCTTTCAGAAAATGAACCCAAGGCAAAACAGATTGAGAAGGTCATGGCTCTTTACTGCAAACCACAGCACAGAAAAGCCCTGAACACTTTCTCATTTCTCACAATTGATTTTCTTTTTTTCAAATTAAAGTGCAAAATGAACATGTGAGACCGAATGCTATCGGATCAGACTGCAAATGAGGCTAATAGGCCAAATGTCAGGTTTGTTTCTGCTGAGGAGTCATTACTGAATGTAGACTTTGCTCTAAGGCATAATCCAGCCAGCAGAAGACTGGCATGAGGAAGATGTTTTGCCTATGGAATGGCTTCTTTCCTAATATAAATTTCTTTGGGCCTTACCCCAAAGGGTGGGGGTACCCATCTGCCTGTAGGCAGCATTTGAGATTTGCTAAAAATATGATGGATAAGGGAAGTCTGAAGTGTTGGGTTAAATAACTCCTTGGCTTCTGTATGGAGTTGTAGCTGCCTGCAAAGTTATAAATAGCTATTCCTGAAATCAAAATTCTGATTGCAGGTTTAGAAGAATCTCTAACTATTTCCCCATGACAGTTCAAACTCCTGCAGTGCAATTCGCAGCCTCTTAACAGTAGGGTTGGTTTTGAGATTCACCTTTCTCAAAACCACACAGATCCATGGAGGAATGGCTGAGAATGTTGACCTGGAGCAGGTAACAGCTACCAACATCCTGGCTTCTCCAATTCAGAGATCAGGAGCTGGAATCTCTGCAGGCACCTCGTGGACCTGTTGAAGAATCTGAGCATGGCTGCTGGTAACATCATTCTCTGCTCACAGAGAAGTTGCAGCTGCTGTTGCTAGCACTTACATTGGCCTTTGCTATGCATTATCTAAAATAATTTCTTTTTTCAAGCACAAGAATCTCAGTGAAAAAATTGCTGCTTTTATCCCTGGGGCAGGCTGCCCAGAGACGGGACTGTCTCAGGTTAAAACCATTCCTCTCCCAACAGTTGTGGAGGCAGATTCCTTGCAGAAGAGGAAGTGATTTAGCAAGATGAAGTAATCACAGGGTCATGAATGCAACCAGGATTTCCCTGTTAATTACCTCACTCTTAATTAAGGGGCTATACTTTTTTATTAAAATTAATTCTCATCTTTTTAAAATATATGACTTAAAAAGAGGATGTACAGAAGTGTTTACCAGTGATGCTCTAAGATGCTAATTTCCCAATGTTATGGCTTGTAATCAAGCTTAATTTTCTGACTTACCCTCCGAAGGAAAGACTTTACACCAGTTTTGACATTTAAATTACCTTTGATTTGCAAGTCCAATACTGCCATAAATATTCATAGCCAAGAACTGAGTATTTAGTCTTTAATTTTTTAAAATTTTTAATTCACTACTAAAAACTGGTTTCGGAACAAGCTGAAGACATTAAGAGAAGCACCTTTTATTTGAAGCACTGGGAGCTTCTGTCTTTGCTACATAACAGTGAACCGACACATCACGCTTCTGTTTGATGCTGCTGAACAAAATTTGACAATGAAGTCATCCTTTGATCCTTTTCCCTACATCTGTTTGCTAAAAGCTACTTAAATGTAGAAGTTGTTGGGCAGCACTGCCGTTGTTTTGGCATGTGCCATGCCCATCTCTGCAGGAAACAAGGGCAGGGCACTCCCAACCACAGAGGCAGCTCTGCAGGTGGCAGCTGCCAGCACGATCCGCTGCCACGTGCCACAGTTGGCATTGCTGTGCCTGCTCTCTCCTCCTGGGCAGGCAGACCATTTAGGCTTTCACAGTTATACAAACGGAACATGCCTGGCTTGCCCTGAAAGCTGTCCCTGTGGGCACAAACCCCAGCTTGGCACGGGCAAGATGCCTGCTGAAAAGATGCCCAGGGACTGAGGGAAAAGAGCCTTCTTGGTACTTCCTGCCTTTCACACTGATCCCTCCCTGCCCAGGGTGACAGCATGTCAGACTAAGCATGTTGCCCACAACTCCAGGCTCTGGAAGGATCCCTGTCCCCTCTGGAAATGACAGAAAGGTGTCCACTTGCTGGTCTTCTCCAGACCTGCCATTCATTCAGTCTTTGACACAATTTCAGTAACCAGGAGAAAGTTGTGGTCCTTCACATGGGGCTGGCAGCCTTCAGGGGTGATGTGCCAAACCTCCTTCACCTTTTCTGCAGGGTCACCTGCTAGCAGAAACCCAGGTGAGAAGCAGAAGAGGTGAGATGCTGTGGCTTGTGCCATTGCTGATGTGTCTTTCTGGTGGCTGATTTCTGCCTTAAAATGTTTTAAAGATACTCTGTTTTTCTCCAGGATATTGTGAGAATGTGGGTCAGTGTGGGATGGGAAGAGGGACAGGATCAGCCCATATGCAGGCAGAGGACTCAGAGCCCCATAGCCAGAAGCTGAGGGATCCTACAGGCAGGCACCTGCACATGTCAGTCTCAATAAAGGGCAAATTGGCTTCAAAATGAAACATTCCCCTCATTTCAGTGACTGATGACTTCTTAAATTTTTTTTAATATCCGATACCTTTCAAATATAATTAATTTCTCCAGTCTTTTTACTCCCTTCAATAATAAGGCAGAGAGGGAGAACCAGCACTATCACTATTCACTTCTCAAAGTAATTTCTACTTACAAAAGACTAATAAAAAATCAAGATAGAGAGTGACCCTTCCTGCCCTTAAACCAAGGAATGTATTTTAAGCATAAACACCTATTTCTGAGACAAGCCACTACCAGTGCTTCGAGTACCACTGGATGGAATACAACACATACAGTTTTTATGGCATGCTGGACAGCCCCAGCTCACACCCTCTCCAGGGAATGTCTGGATCTCAGATTTACCATTCCTGTTGCCAGGAGTGTCCTTGTCTTCTTGTGCCGGTATCTTTGCAACACCTAGGACTAAAATTGATGCCAGGATAATAAACTGAAGTTCTTCCAGATTTGCTTTCCAAGAAGAGCCAGCCATGAGAAGGATGAGCATCAAAATTGGTGGAGATGAAACTATTCAGCTCTGAATTGTTTTGAGAACTCCACTTGAACCACAGTGATTAGAGAAGAGTTGTAAGAAAACTCTCCCAAATGACTCACTGCAACGTAGGAAAGATGATCCTGTGTCACTCTGGTAGAAAAAAGACAGGACAACAGCCTGAAACTTCTTGATTTTTGATTCAGTTAAAAACTAAGAGTCTTTTAAGTGATGACTTCTCATCAATAATTCTATCTAATGGAAGATACTTCAGTAATTGTGATATTTTAATTTCAGCCCTCTAAGTGCAAAGAATTCTCATTAGTGCTCAGCATTCAGGTAAAGCAACAAATTTTCATGGGGAGATAATAGCATAGAGAGTGCTGAAATGGTGGGAGTATGATGAATTTATCCATCATTTTATGGACAAAGACATTAAGTGATTCATTAAGCCAAGCTGTCCATTCCCTTTTGGGTCCAAGAAAGTTTTTATTATTCCTGTTTTTCAGGTAAATAAATGGAGGCAGAAATAACTACATCTAGTCTCAACCTCTTCATCCCAAGCATTTTTACAGTGACTTTGTCTGTTTTCTAGCAAGGTTTATTTTTAAATGAAAGCTTCAAGTGACCCTGGGGAGTCTGACTTTCCATACCTCAATCTAACTACTGTGTAATAGTGCCTTGACTAAAGGCAATAAAAACATCCACAGGGGAGCTGAAAAGCCAGGCTGGCAGACTGAGTGCATGAATATTATAAATGAGTAAAGCAAAATTTAGATTCCAGGACAAAACCTGCCTTTTCACCAATGCAGAGAGAATTTGGCCTGGTCATGGCTGTTCAAAGGAATTTGCATCACCTTGGAGAAGTGACTCCTGTAGTTGCTTTGTGTTGCCAACTCAGAAATTGAGTCATGGAAATTAAAACATCCATATTCTCAATTATTCCACTGGAATTGAAAGTGCAGAAGAAGAAGGCGGAGAGATATTAAAGCACAGTGTGCAAGAGCAGAAGTTCTTGTTTTACACAGACTTCTGAGATCTTTCATGTAGCAATGGGTTATAAAGTCTCAGGCAAGCAAGGCTGAGCAAAGCTGGCATTGTGGGCAAAGCAAGAAGAGTGGTGGCACATTTTCCTTCTGATTGTCTCCTGTCTTTTGAGTGGTTTCAAAAATAGATGTGAGCAAGGATGCAAATGCTGCTTCCTTCATGTCAGTTAAATGGAGCTGGTGGGAATCACAGAATGGTTTGGGCTGGAAGGGACCTTAAACATCATCTCATTTCACTCCCTGCCATGGGCAGGGACACCTTCCACCAGCCCAGGTTACTCCAAGCCCTGTCCAACCTGGCCCTGGACACTTCCAGGGATGGGGAATGCACAGCTTCTCTGGGCATCCTGTGCCAGGGCCTCCTGAAGTGAGTCACTCCCTCCATTTAGATTGTATTGAATTACCAGCTCAGTGGCATCACTTGATCTTATTTAAGGTAGTAATTAAACGTTCCCAAAACTCAACTCCCAGCTGAGCTGTTGTTTACAATCAACATGTGAGTAAGACAGACTCAAGGACGATGGCCAAAGCCAGGTCTCAGCCAGCCCAGAGGAATTGCTGAGCATCTCTTTATCACTGCTGTGGATATTTTCCTGTGGGAGTGGCTCAGACACCATCTCTTTATCACTGCTATGGATGTTTTCCTATGGGAGTGGCTCAGACACACTGCTGCTCCTTGCTCACACAGACCAGGTGCCACAGCTCCCTCACCCAGATCCAGACACCTCCACACCAAGGTGCATTTCTCCTGCATTCTCTCATCATCTTCCTTGACCATCTGAACCTCTCAGGGTTTCTGTTGGTTACCTTCATCTCTCTCTCTTCAGATCCAGCTTTATTTGATACTGCATTTTCCATTTGCTCATACAGCTTTCCAGCCCCAGCCCCAGCCCTGCTGCAATCCCCCTCTAAGGGTACCCAGCCTTTATCTCTTCTATGTTACTTAGAGCTCTTATTCATTTTCCCTTCCGTTCCCTGGCACTGCAGAGCTACAATAACAAATTATTCTAACTCTGACCACAACAGGTTCGCAGCTTATCAAAAGGACCTGAGAAATGCGGGTCTCTCCTCACTCACCCCAAACCTGTGACATCCAGGTGCATCCAGGTCTCTGCAGTTGCAGCTGTTACAAATAATTGAGGCTTTTGGCTCTGTGAAAGCCCTTTCAGTGTAATTGTAAAGCCCTTTTGCATGAAGAAATGGCTGTTTGTATAAATAGGTGTAAGTGATAGCAGGACCAGCTTCAATTCCAGAGGTAGAGTTCAAGCCCAATTTGAGTGTCAGAATGTTTCCCAGGTGAGGATCTGCCTGTTTTTGCAAAGGCATTCAGAAATTCTGCTTTGCTGCATGGCCCTGGGTAAGGCAAGGATCATACAGATGAAAAAAAAAGGGATTTGTTTGATCTTTAATGGTACAGCCAGTCTCACAACTTGAGAACCAAAAGAAAGAGCCCAAAGCAAACGTAAACAGCGAGAGGCACCATCCATTTGAGTGCTATTTGGATGAATTTATTTAAAGCCAATTAGAGACCTTATTACACACACTTTCTGCAGGATCTCCCTGGTATATACCTGGCTATGACAAGAAAAAACATTTCATCTTTAGCAGTGAAGGAGCAAGAGCAAAATAAAAAAACCCAAAAGACACAATGGAAGACAGATACTTTACACAAAATGAGTTGAGAGAAAATGCCTGGAAGATTGTGCCTAACTTCTGGGGGACAATTTATGTATCAGTTGACTTATTTATCATGCATTGATTTAAATGCTTAAAGGAAGTGGAGCCTGGCTCAGGGTTTGATGAAGCCAAATCAGATGTGCTTCGACTCATCACAGTGAGACAGTGAAAGCTCCACAAAAATATTACCAGCAAAATCTGTCTGGAGAATTTAAAAGCTTTGTGCATTTAAGAATATATTATACACTGTTGTAAAGAAGTGAAAAGTACAGGGATTGAGTAGATGTGACAATACATGTTATAAAAACAACTGAAAAATATCTTGGTCCTGTAAGGAGTTTCTAATGGTTGAAGCAGTTGTATTTGCCATGAAAAGATGAAAATCTGGTGCTCCTTGAAGCCTCTTGTGCCTGTGTTGTGCCCTGGGAGTAGGGTGTACAGGACAGAGGAATATATATACCTTGCTTAGCTATGCAGCAGTTATAGACAATTAATTTTCTTTTGTAAATGGTGAACTTCATGAAAAAAGAATTTTTGGAAGGAAACCAAAAGCTGTTTGTTGTAATTCAATGTACAGTACTGACAAAAAAGAGGGAAATGTTGAACTATGCCAGTGTTTTCAAATAAACACTTGTTTTCTCCCTGAAAACACGAACATATTTCATTTCATAATATTAAATAAGAAAATATGCTGAACTTCTGCTTTATTTCAGAATTGTCCTAAGCTAAAAAAGGAAGATGAAAAAGATGGGTTATAAGCCCAAAATGAAGCAAAGTGATCCACCTCAGCTCTAACTAGAAGTTTTATTTGCACACAAAGCACTGCAGATCAACCCCAAATTAACTGCTTTGTTTGTCTCATCCCTGATAAATGCCTTAATTCATTCTTCTTGGTTTGACCCAAACATTTTTTTTCCCCTTTGAAAATGACTTATTTCACTACGAAACCCCAAATCCCATCATTCTTCCAAGTGCAGAAAGAATATCTTCAGAGGAAAGGGAGGATGAAGGAGAAATAGTGGCTCCAGCCCATGAGCACTGGAAGCAGGAATGCAGCTCTTGCATGGGCAAGAACTTGCATCTTGCATCTCCACAGCCTTTGTTCCCAGTTTTCCTGTGACAAGCACCCAAGAATGAATAAGAACAGTAGAAAGGATCAGCTTCTCCTGCTGCTGTAAGTGTGGAAAGACACACCAGGAATAGAAATCTCACACTGGAAGGAAGAAAGTTCATCTGCATTGAAACAAAGCAGGACAAAACATCTGTCTTGCCATTTTGATGGATCTTTCTCTGCAAGGAGCATTGAATATCTTTGTTTTCCAGGTGTCATTTGGTCTCAGATTAGTCATTCTTGACACAGGCACTTTCCAGGTAACAGATTAAGCTTCTCCTACTGGGCACAAAGTATTTGGATGTTGTCTTGCAAAATAAGCAATTTCCTCCCCCTCCTTTTGGTCAGAGCAGTGATTACTGTTCACTGGTTTAGACAGTGAAAGAATGGGTTATTTTAAAAAGAATGAAAAAATAAAACAAAATAAAATCTGGGAACATTTCCATTTCCCTCAAATCTTGCTTAACTTGTTTTAAGGTTTTATTAAGGGCACAGAATGGTTGACAATAAAATTATTTCTCTGTGCTGGGAGAGGTAAAGCAGATTGTTACACACAGGGAGAAGGGAGCTGACTTCTCTCATAAATAAGTCAATGTGTTACTCCTGCAAGACTGGAAGTGGAATGACAGCTCCTCCAGATGCTGATGCTCCACTTCTCTGTGACCCTCCATAAACTGAAGTTTGCTAAAAATACCCTACAAAAGCACACGTGTTTCAGGGCTGCAGAAACACTGGAAGCAGGGGAGGTTTTAAGTGATCAGATTCCAGCTCCCCACTTCAAACCCCAGCTGTGCTGGGTGTCACAACTCTGCTCCCATCTCATGTGCCCAAATCTGCATTGAGTGTGTGGCTGATGGGCTTTGTGTCCAGGGAGTGGGAAAGGCTGAGGGAGCCTGAGCTGCTGAGCCTCCCAAGAGTGCTGAGGATGGTGTTTCCTGCCTGTTGGCTGATTTGGGATCAAATCCTGGCTCTGAGGGGCTGCTGAGCCACACCACATTATTTGTGGTGAAGATTATTTCAAGTTATGTTGCTAATAGAGAGGTTTGCGTTCACGCCCAGTCTCGCTCTCCTCCCTGCACTCCCTTGACACAAGGAAGAGGCAGGTGATAAAACATAACAAAAACTAAAGGCAACAGGAGATAGAAGCCCATTAAATGCCAAAGCAGGCAGTGAGTGAAGGTATGTCCCTCCCTGAGACCCAACAGAGAAAGGAAATCAGGTGTCCTCAAGATCCCTTTTTCTTTTTTTTTTTTAGTTTGATATCTGAGATGCATAAGGAAAAGGAGAGCATGGATTTAACAGGGTTATTAATGCTCACCTTTACCCACACAGAGAATAAGTTATCAATCAGCCACTCTGTCCTTATTTAAAATGCAAACTAACATGAATGAAATAATAACATTTTAATTAGAGGGAAATAGAAAAGCTACAGGAGAATGATATTGTTGCAGCAGTCTGAGGTCCCTGAGCCACCTGTAATTACTTTGATAGATAACATGCTAAAGGGAGAGTTAAACAGCACAGTTTCCACAACACTTTTTGCACCTTTCCATCTCTTCTCACAGTGATGGAAACCAGGGACAACCAGGTGGGAAATGACATTCCTTCCAGTCCAGCAAGGACAGCCTTCTGGGGAGCACAGACCCAGCTCCCACTCCAACCCTGCCTGCCATGTTACTTACCTTGCTTTAACAAAGAACAAAAAAACCCCTCTCAGCTCCAAACCAGAGGATGCCCAGAAGGCATTAAAATGGGGGACAATATGTAAACCATGATGGAAATCTGTGTGTGCAGGAGCATAGATTTATAGAACAGTTTAGTTTGGAAAGAACCTCTTGAGATCATCGAGTCATGGTCTGACATGGAGCCACGGTGATGAAAAAGGAGCTGGGTCATACTGGGAGATGGTCACACATCACTGGCCAGGGCTAAGCAATAGAGTTACTCCATGTATGAGGTAGGGGGTTAAAAAAAAAAAAAGAAAAAAAAAGAAAACTGGGAATAAAGTGATCCCTGAAACTTTTCACAAGAATGACTCTAACAAGAAAGACTGCCACAGATAGCTCTGATGCCAACTTGCACTCTGGTGTGATCCAGGGATAAATCTGGTTCCCCCAGAGTCACTGCAGCTAAAAGCCCAAACTCTGGAGAGGCACAGCCTGGACCACACTGTGTATTGAGGCTTTTGAGACGAGGCCTGTTGCCAACACAAAATGTGTCACTGTGAATCATCCACACACCAGTTTCAGAGTACAAAACTGTTCCCTGAATCATGGTGAAAAGCACAAATGTTCTGCTCTGAAACACAGAAAATGCACTGACTCCTTCTTGAGCCAAAAATAGGGGAAAAAGGTTATGCAATTAATTTACTTTGAAAAATAAGCATTTCAAAGTTAGCTAAACAGCACTAATAGCAGGGAAATCTCTGTTTATTTAATCAGTCCAGTTTTGCTGGGATTGATGCTGGTGCTCCAGGCAAGTTTGTCTCATTCACCTTAAAACAATTTAAACACAAAACTTCACCCAACAGCTGGGACAGGCTGCCAGGGCAGCAGCTCCATTTCACATCTATGGTACTGCCTTAGCCACATGCTCCTAAAAACCATCCCATTTCTTGTTGTACATCACATTGTGAGCAGACGGAGAGGCTGGAAGCATTTTGTGAGTAAGTCTTGGGACAAGCTGTTTTCTTAGGGGTGCTCATTTCATCACTGATTTGCCCCATTTCCAGCCCAATCAGCTTGGCTGGAGACAGATTTCTGACAAGTTGCAGCTAGAATTATAAATTAAAATGCCGTGATTATTTTCAGCTGAATTTCTTGTCTCCCTGGATAACTACTCCACTTCCTGAAGTCTTTGCAATTCATTCTTTGTGACCACACATAAAAGCCCTGTTTTCTATGAGATCACTTATCTCCTCCAAAGCTTCAATGGAATATTGAATGAAGGCATCAAAACTCTGTCAAAACAAGCGCTGTCACAGTCCGGAAAGCAGATTTTCAAGGCTTCTTCCTTGATGTTTTCTGGTAATAATTTTCATCAAGTTCATTCCCAGAAAGGGTTTGGGGGATTTTCTCCCCATCAGCCTCCCAGGACTCTGGGCACAGCCAGTGTTCAAGGCCAGGTGGGAAGGGGCTTGAAGCAACCTGGTCTAGTAGGAGGTGTCCCTGCCCATGCAGGAGGTAGGAACAAGATGATCTTCAAGGTCCCTTCCAACCCAAACTCTCCTGTGATTCTATGACTCACCACTGGGTAAGAGGTCTTTGATCACCAAACCAAATCCTGCTTCATTCCTGAGAATATTCCTGTCAGTTCACCAAGTGCCTGTGATTTATGGCAATAGATATCATGGTGTCACCCAGGGGCACACCAAAAGCAGCTTGGTAAGGTCATACGAGGTTGATGCTGGAAGCCCTGGGATCACCTGAGCACTGAGGAAGGCAACCAACTTCTCCCTGCTGCAACACCAACCCTGCGTTTGGGGCTGGTGTGTTTATAAGTGGAGGCAGCCAGGCAGAAACACTCTTTCTCCACCTGAGTGGTTTCCTGCTGCCGAGACACTGACCTGAAAGGCCCCATCACGGGCTGGGTCTTGGCAGGAGAGCAGCACTGCTCCTGAGGAGCAGGATCCAGTCAGTTGATGCAATGGAGGGTTGGCAAGTGTGCTGGTGTGAAATTTGTAGGACAGAAATAGAGAGAAATCTGCTATCTATGAAGGTCTTCATAGAATCATCAAGGCTTAGCCACTCTTTTGCTGTAGAAATTTTTCCTAATATCCACCTGAACTTGCCCTGGTGCAATTTGAAGCTGTTTCACCTTGTCCTATCATTAGTTGCCTGGGGGAAGAGTTGGACCCCAAAAGTGTAAGTAAGGACTTGCGGTGTGGAACAGCCTCACAAAGAGGAGAGAAGCCCATGTCTGAAAAGGAATTAATGCCCTGAAGATTTTCAGCTGTGTTTCAATCTTGTATCAACTGTACCCACAGGTCGCAATTCAAAATAATCTCTGCAGCTGGATCGATACACGTGGCCTTTTAAGCAAGCTGCTCTCTGCTGTCATGAGACTGGCTCAGGAAAGTGTTAGTGCAAATCCACATGGAAAATCAGGGACTGCATCTTGCCAGACACAGCCCCAGAAAAGGCACCTGGCACAGCCACACTGGTGCACCCTGTGACACTGCAAAATAGGAAAACCCTTGCAAATCACCTGAACAAACTCCTTCTCCTGAAAAACAAAATCACCTGGAATGTTTTACTTTTCTCTGAATTTGAAGGTACAGCTCTGATTTACGGTACTGAGGGAAAACATTCCCTGCCTTTTCTGGATCCAGCTGGGAGGCAGGGGCACAGGCTGAGTGGGGTGAGCAGATGGGAGGGAATCAGGCTGTTTGCAGGCGTGTGGCTCCTGTGCAGAGCTCCAGCTGCAGTTGTAGAGCTCCAGTCAATAGTTGCTCTACAAAATACAGTTTTGTTTTGCAGGCACAAAGGCCTCTTCTATCCCTACCCAGCAGGAGGTTTATAAAACTGTCATTTCTTGCCCTGTTTCTGCCCTTGCCTCTTTGCTTCTGCTTCTTCCAGGCTGTCGGTGGGTTTTTATTGCTTTGGGTTTTCGTTTTAATTGAAAGTGAGTAAATAGCATTTCTCCCTAAATATCTTATGGGTTTAACAAAGTTTTCCATTATTTCATGGGGAAGAAACTGGTAACCTTCAGAGCAGAAAACAGAAATGTTATTTGAACTTGGTTTATACAAAAGCACAGAGACACAACCTTGCAATGAGGGGGGCAGCTCTTGAGGGCCCTTAAAAGCTGCTTTTGCCTGGGCATTATTTAAGGGATAGAGTTTAGTACATGACATGAGAAAACCTCTGGAGTATCCCCAGCAATTTTCCCTTTCCCAAATACACTTGTTTTAAGGAAATGAAGACACCAGCCTGTAACATCACTATATATGTAACAGTCTTTCTTGAAATATCTCCATTGATAAGAGGGGGAAGAGGAGAATAAAAGCATTCATGAAAGCAGAAGACCTGACTCACCTCCCTCTGATAAAGCCATTCCCTACAGACCACATTTCTAGCCCTTTTTCCAGGAACTTGGGCTAGGCAGGGAGTGACAGGAGTGACTGGGAGACTCATTTGCTGTAAGAGACAGAGCTGGAAAGCAGCAATGCACCTGGCATCTCATTCTCAAAAGAAATAGCTCCTGCCATGCTTCATCATCCTTCTTTTTTTCCTGGAGGACCCCCTAACATTAATATCACTAGTGAACAAGTTGCCTGGTGTTTGTTATGAAGGAGCAGAGCAGCTGCCTCGAGCACGGCTCAGCTACTCCACCCTAAAGCCCCACGTTCATAGTCCTAACCCAAAACACTCCTCTTACTTCCAAGCTCTCCTTTAGCTCCCAGCCTGCTCCTAATGGAGTGGGAGCGACCCTACAGAGGGGGAATTTAAAGAGCAGGTTGGCAAGGAATGCACCAAGTTGCAGCCTTGTAGAAACAGGACAAGACCACAGGAAGCACCAACGGGAACCGATGGGATCCTGGAGGAGCAGGGAGGGTTTGTGGCTGGGAGCTGAGTTTTGGCAGTTGGGTGCTGGGAGCCTCAGCCTCTTTGTGTTTTGCTGTTATTATCCCCTCTCTGACCTGGCCCCTTTTAGAAGTCCATTTCTTTGGATAATGGTGGGTTTGTTTTCACTGGAAGCACTGCCCTGAGACTCACTGTCAGTGAGACCCTCGTGCTCCAGCCTGTGATGAATTGAGGGAAAATGCATCTGTAATGGAGCCCAGTCAGAAACTCTCTGAGCTTTTTGCTGCTCCCAAGCAGAGTGTATTCAGCTGTGAGACAGAAGGTCTAATAGGCTTCTGCCATTTCCTTTGACTCAGAAAAATGGCTATTGTAGCTGGTAGTGCTGTATCTTCACATAAACCCCCTTTCTTACTAGATGCTGAAGAATAAATTATATTTTCTTGGCTCTGGGATGCTCTTGAAAAACAAGCAGCAGATCAGGCAGCGTTTCTGGTCGTGCTGCCATGCATTGACCTGCCTCTAGTTAAAGCTGAGCAGGTTATTCCATTCTGATACACCAACACTTCCCTCAAGCAATAACTGCCCTTGGAAGTCTCATCATTGTCTGACTCCTTCCTGGAGAAATGGGGGAAGAGGTTTCCCTTCCCCTTTGCCACAAGCCAAGCTCTTTGGAAGCAACAAGTACACCAGTGGCAAAGGTAGTATCTGTACAGTGACACAGGGAACAAGCAGCATCGCTCTGGTGATTATTCAGGTTGTCAGCTCTTTGGCACACAGAATCACAATCATTTAGGTTGGAAAAGACCTTTAAGATCATCCAGTCCAACTGTTCCCCCAGCACTGCCAATCCCACCACAAACCATGTCTCCAGGTTCCATGACTTCACATCTTTTAAATGCCTTCGTGCACCACCCTTTAAAATTGTTTGTGCAAGACCAAGTGGACAGGGGCCAGGGGTAACTAATGGACAGGGCTGCATTTCACAATGTGATATTGGTCACATTTCTCCTCCATGAAAGGTGAACAGTGACCTGAGCAGGGTGTTCTGTTCTCTAGAGGGTGGAGGGACAGAGAAGGACCAAAACAGACACAAACCTACACAAACCTATTAATAAATTCCACAATGAAGTGCTGAGTCCATGGTATTACATCTGACAAATCCGCCACACAGAGATACAAAGGAATTAATTAGCTCCAGATAATTGCAGGGCAAAAAAATGTTCAGTATGATCCTAAACTTGGCAAGATTAATTTTCCTGAGTTTGCTTAAAAGAAAAGTGGGCTGTATAATTAAAAGGACTCCTCTCAAATGGCCCATTGCGTGACCAGCAGATATTGCCTTTCTTGATTCTCACCTACCTGGATGTCAGTGTTTCCCAGAGGTTTTTATGCCTCCAGCCCTTTCCTTCAGCTGTGGAGTCACAAGCAGGCTCTCAGGCACTGATTTTTGCAAACCAGCAGACTTAGATGTAGATTTCTGGATTCAAATATTGTTAACACTTGCCTATAAAGCCCAGGGCACACATCAACACTGTATAAAGAGGAGTAATAGAAAATCCAGGCTGTTAATCTTCATAATGTGCCCCTCAGTAGGGATTTCGCTTGAATGTTATTTGCATTAGACATGATACTGAGTGCTGGATATGAGTCATAAATAAATTAAAGGCCGTATTTAAGTCCAGGCTGTCCCCCTGTTGACTGCAGACCCCAGTGTGAGAGCTGTTAACAGTGGACTGCACAGCTCTGTTCACCTGCCTGACTTGCATGTTCCATTGCTGGTGCCCTCAGAGACTCATTTTGGGGGAATATGAACCCCTTTATTGAGGTTTGTGGTGTCAGAAGGCTGTGACTGAGCCTCCTCTTGTGTTGCTGAGGATGGCAGAAAAGAAAATTCAATTAGATTTTCAAGGGAAAAAGAAAAGGCTTAACCCAAAGGGGCAGTGGACTTCTTGGTTACTTTATTGCTGCTTTTCCTCAATGTTTTTCTCTGCCACAGTTCCTCTTGGTCTCATGAAGCCTCAGGTACAACAGTTTTTTTTTTTTCCTGGCATGACTTGATCTCAGGCTGGGCTCAGACTGCCAGGCTGGCCATGTGCCCTGCTCCTCTGGACTGCTGCACTCTGATATGCTTTCTGACGAAATTGCTGCTCAGTTTTTTTGCCCCTTCAAGGGATTTTCCATCTCAAATCTCTCCTCTGCTGGCCAGGAAACACCTGTGAGCTGCCAAAGCACTTGTGAGCTGCCAAAGCATGAAGGAGACAAGCCTGAGGTAGAACTTGCTCCTTGGCTTAGTGACTGCAGTCCATTAAGGGTTTGGGGCATTCACAGCTCCCTGTATCTCGATGTCAAATATCTATTTATTAGTCTGAACTCATATTTCTCTTTCTGCTTACAGTGCTCTATCAAACCTGACACGCTTGGATTAAAGGAACAAGTACGAGAGTGTCACAAGGCAATGACTTAGAACGATGAAAAAATGAAACACGGGCTTTGGGGAGGGAAACCCAATCCTTTGAGTTTCTTTTTTGAATGAAATGAGTATGTTAAAATGTATAAATTATCCCCATGAGGATAAAATGTTAGGTCTTTATAGGAGTAATCAATAGTGATGTGAGCAATGCACTAAATGTTCCCAGCAGCTGCGTGAGTTGCATTTTTATAAGATGGTTTTTAAAAAAATCATAGAATAGAAGAGGAAAGTGGGTTAATTTCTTCTTGAACATAATCAAATAGTTACGGACTTACTAAGCAAATTCTCCAAGGGAACAAGGTGGTATGACAGTCCTACCACATATTAAGACCACATTTACTCAGTTCAGCACTGCAGATCTGCTTTGTTCCTGATTAAGTTAAAATTAATAGGATGTGGCATTGCAATGACTATATTAATTAGCTCCTTGGAGTCCTGATCAAAAGTAGGGGTCTGCTCAGCTAAATGTCATCTGCCATCAAAGTGCTCACAGCAGACCCACAGCAGGTCTCTGCTCTGCAGGTCTGGGTGAAGCAGGTAAGTTGGTAGGCCCCTTTTATCAAGGTTGAAGGAGGAAGAAAATGAGATCATTAATGGATGAGATTGTTCCTTCCTCTGCTAGACACCTCACAAAGCTGAGGCAGTGGTGAGCATCTGCCAGGCAGAGCCTGCAGGGGCAGGAGAGGACCCTCAGCAGGGCTGAGCTGGCCAGGATGAGAAGGCAACAGATACATCCATTGCAGGCAGAAACCTGAGTACAGGACACTGAGGGGCTGCTCCACTGGAGCTCAGGACATGGCCACTCAGCAATGCCACTCAGCTCAGGGCATGTCCTCCAGCTCAGCTGTCCCTCCAATGCCTCTCTGTTTTACTGATGCTCAATATGCTTTTCACTCTGTGCGTGGCTTTCCACTTCAAAGGTACTCCCAGCATTTTCATGAGCATTTTGAGCTTTTTCTTCTCTTTCAGATACTAAAGACTTAGTGAAAGTTTACATTTTTTCCTTGTTATTTTTTCCATTTCTACTAGGAAAATCTCATCTCTTTCATTTCTGTCTTCAACTGTCAATTGTCTTTAGTTCCCGAGAACTCAAAAGCTTCAAAGAAACCTCACAGAACTTTTTCTCAAAAGAAGTTCAGTGAAAAAGACCTTGTTCATTCCACTTATTTTTCCTGGGAGAGGAAATGCCCCCATGAAACAACATCCAGCAATTCACTCAGCACTGAGAATTATTAAGTGGAAAAAGCTAGAGATGAGGAGCAAATCTCACATGCTGAAACCACCTGTAGGTGACCAGCTCCTCCAGCCCTCCAGGTTCATCTTCCCCTAAGGCCAAGGAGGAGAATTGCACTCTCTGCTCAATAGGAGAGAAAGGAGGGATGTCAGCACTGGGACTGATGGGTTTGGCATCTAAGTTCTCTGCTTTAGGGATAGATGGTGACAATGCTCAGACTTTCCCACCTCATCAGCCCAGGACCCCACCACACTCTCCAGCCTCTCCAGACACTTTTGCTCACCTGCTGTCCTGTGCCACTCAGGAAGGGGCAATTTCACATTGGGACACCACAGAAGCCCAAATTCCCCTCTGTCCCACAGGCACCCCCATGTCCCACAGAGGGATGCTGCCTGTTGTCCACACCTCAGGCACAACACAGAAGCGTTTCTAAACGTCAGGAAGCAAAAAGTGCCATCTGTGAGTCTTGAGCAGATGCTGCACAGAGATGATAGTGAAAGCCTTTAAGGGAAAGGAGGGGGGAAGTAGAGAGATGACAATTAAAGAGCTGTTTTAAATGATCTGGAACAAGATTAAAGGCAGCTGCAGGTTTGAGGGTTTTTTTTCTCTAGAAAAAGCAACTATAAGATTACCTTCTTTTCTTCTCCCTTTACAAACTGCTGTTAAGAGGAAAATCTAAGAGCTAAATTGATCAACTACATTTCCCCATTCTTTTATTATCCCTCCAGCTGACATCTCGGGAAGGGGGGAGGAAAAAGAAATCAAGTGAATTAAAATCAATTGGGAGAAAAAAAGAGAAGAAATTATGTAAGAACTGGCAAAACACAGCAGGCCAAGTGGTTATGTAAAGCAATGAACACAAGAGCTTATTTAAATTAGATCTAGCTGCGAGACAGACCAGAGTGTAAACGGGCTGGTATTAGGCAGGCTGGGCTGTCGTGCATATGCTGAGTTAAAGCCCTGGATTCCCAGAGTAGTCCATGAAAAAAAGGCAGGTTTTTAGGGATGCTGCCACCACCAGAGATGGGCAGGGCTGCTGGGGCAGGAGTCTGTTTCCATCTCTGTGGGGTTGGATCCAGACACGTTTACACACCAGTATTTTCATTTTCTTGTCTACCTGAAGGTGTGGCAGCACCATGACCTGATGGGACACAGTCCTGGCACAAAGGTGCCAGTTTGTGGTGCTGGCAGAGGGGTGAGTGGCACCCAAGCCTGGACTTCTCTGGTGTAGTGAGTGATTTAGAGCAGTACTGTTATTAAAAGCTATAGTAGGAATTTGGCTGTGACTTTTGGAAAAGAAATCAACCTCAATTCCTCCAGTCAGTATCAGTATAAACACCGGATTCCTGAACTGAAGCCATTGACGAATCCTGGAGAAGATTTGCCAGCAAACCTGGAGAGAATTCAGCCATTTGGTTTTATGGGTTGCTATTTTCGTGTACTAAGGAGAGGTGCTTGTCTTATTTATTTAGCTGGTGCCACAGATCTGACAGTGGGCAGAGCCCTGCCATCCACACCACCAGAGCAGTGAGCACATCACCCCATCAAGGTGCTCCTCACCAGAGCAAGATGTAAGGGAGTGTCTGCAGCATCATGCATGGAATTAATAACTTTGGGAGCCTCTCAGACTAATGAGAATTGAATAGATGGCCTTGGAAAAGTGTGTAGAGAGCACAGTAATGGATGCCAAGAGGCCAGGCTGCACCTTGTGCCTCCCAGCTCCAACATCTGGTCCTTCCTTCCCATCCCCTTCCACCTGAGGGGTTCTGGCACTTTACTTTGAAGGCATTGCAAGAAGAAATGTAGGCAGAAATAAAGCAGAGGAGCCCCTTGGGCAAGCAGTTTTTTCATGTGCAGAGTAATTTATTCTACAAATCATCCAAACTATGAGCAGGCTTCATAAAACATAATAAACCAGGGATCTGGAGGGATGGATGAGCTGCAGCCACGCAGGGTGGGCTGATGCAGAGAAGAACTGCAGTGGAACAGCAGCCTTTCCAAATGGAGGAGGAGGTCCAGAGCAGTTCCCCATGTGCTCCCCCAGCAAATGAGCAACTTGGAGCTGCTGGAGAAGTGGCAGTTTCTGGAGGCACAGGGCCTGCTGCCATGTGTTTTAATAAATGGGTTCACACCAGCTGTCCATGCAAATAAAACATTAGCATGTGTCAGACACTCTACTCAGGCACTTGCTGTAACTTTGGGGACATTTTTAGCAGAGCCATCCAAGTGCAGGCTGTGCACCTTCCTCTCTCCCCTGTGAATTATGGGGTGCCAGAGAGCTGCCCACACCCAGGCTCCCCTTGCACATGTGCCCAGTCCAGGTTCAGATCAAACCCTGGGATTTCAGGCTGAGGAGCTGCCGACTCTGTGTGTTGGGACTGCCAGTGCACCAGGATTGTGGGTGTTTCTTTCAGCTTCCCCTGTTTTCCACTATTTTTTCTTCAGAAAGGTAAGAAAGTAACATGTGGCAAAGGAAAATCAAATTGCTCAGCATGTGGCAATTCAAATTCAGACCTTTTTGAAAATCAGTGGTGAGAGTGTGCAGTGTTAATGGCCCACAGGACTGTGGGACAGGACACTCAGTGGGCTCCTGTTCCGAGGGAGCTGGTCCCAGAGCCAAACCCACAGGTACCAACCCACAAGTGAACAGGGGAAGCATCTCATCCTCCCTCAGAACTCTCTTATCTATTACTACCCAAACAAGGGGCTTTTAAAACCTCTCCAGCTGAAGTAGTGGAGGTTTTGAGTGCAATCATGAAAGCATGAATTTACTTGTATGGCTTTAAGAAGTGTTTAATTTATGTGGAAAAAGAACCTAAAATTGGCTGCAGTGTGTTTCAGAGGATATCTGCCAACTAAAGCGATGACTAGACCTAAATAATGTGGCTATAATGGACTTATTCCTGTTACCATATCCCATGTGGATGCCAATATCCAAACCAGACAACCCCGACTGACAGAAGCAACAGGCAAGCTTGGCAATGAAGAATACATAATAAAGCAGATTCACAGGCTGATTTAAGCAGCTGCAGGGACAGTGATAAAAAAAGCTGGGAAATAGTACTGCTCTAAAGAATTCCATATCAGGGGCCACACAGAGTTTATGTCTCGATGGCATGAGGAGAGATGTGCCCAGAGTACAGATGATGGTGACACTCAGTGTCACTCTGCAGATCATCTCACTTAGCACTTTTCCTGATTACAAGTAGGGGCTGCCCTGAACAATTTGTAATTCCTAGAAGAATATCAGTAGTGGAGCTTAAGTGGTGCAATTTAATATGTGCAAAAATCAAATATGCCAAGTGTTGTTTGAATAATTACTTTCTAGTTTCTTATTACAAGGAAACCTGGTTGTTCACTCAGTCTCGTTTCACTTGGGAATGCCCATTAAAACTTAAATTCTGAGCAAATACAGAGGAGCTTCTTGAAGGTCAGAGATGTTAAATTGCTACAAACAAATAGGCCCTTCTGACTCAGAATATTCTGTGATTCTGTGAAATACTCATTCTGGGAAGCTTGCTCCAGTCCAGGAAGGAGCATTCTCCTGCAGTGATCCCAGCAGAACCATAGCTCACACAGGGCTCTGAGGATATAAATGGTAACAACTGCCCTGTTCTGGGACCGCCTTTCAATCAGTTAACAAATAAAACCACTTTGAGAACTAATGGCTTCCTAAAAAAAATAAAAAAAAATAAAAAAAAAATTCCAAATTTACTTTAGACAGTTTGCCAAACAGGAAGAGGAGTGAAAAATGTTGAGTGATTTATTACAAGTGATTTACCAGCTCAAGCAAGTGCATCATTGCTCTGCTTAGTTTAAAGATAGAAAATGAATGCAAAGAGATGCAGGGACCGGATGTAAAGCAGCTTGAACCCACTACAAAGACCAGGGCTCCAGTCTGCCAACCAGCAAGACCTCTGCACGTCACTGTCCACATCACCACTGCCCTTTCAGTCACAGACCTCCCATAATTTGTCTCTTTTTAAACCTCTGCACAGCTTACGACGTGAGAATGCGGCTCACACGCTGTGCGATGGTTTCCATTAACGCACTTCCAACCCGACTCGCAGCTGCTTTGCTTATTCACTCTGGAGCCTTCCCCAGGCCAGGGCCCTGGATCACATTGTATGCTGGTTCTCTGTGCTCAGAGGAATGGAGTGAAACCATTAAACAATCTTCCTATCTTGGCAAATCTACTGTTGCAGCCAGATCCCCCAAGGAGGAACAGATTAGCAGAGTCTGGGGTTTTGCTCCTTCTTCTCCCACAACAGCTGCCTCTTTCTTTTTACTTTTAAATTATTTTGCTAGTTAAATAAATATATATATTTATGAAGAAAAGCCCGCAGCTGAACTTCAAATACTGTGCATTCATGTCTGCCTACTTCTTGCTTGGCTAATGGGACAAGGTATAGCCTGAATAATTGCAAGACTGTAAAATACATTGAGAATTGTTTAAACTGTAATCTCCAAAGATATGGATAGGAAAAAATCCTCTGGTTTTAGCCCTACTATGGTAACAATGAGCATCAGTTTAATCCTAAGAGGAAGATGAGTGGAAATAATGTGTTTCAGTCCCATTGTTCTCAAATCAGATGGTTCATGTCTCCACAGAGAGTAGAGAATTTGGGTTAAGTACACTGGGCTGCTGCTGATAAAACCTTCAAAGCACTTATAGGAGAAATACATCTCCCACCACCTCAGATGAAAGTTAGGGATCACAACAAAATGCAGAGAGAATTTAAGGCTTCTGTGAAGGCTTGATTTTGGTTTACTGGAACAGCACAGAGGGAAACTGGGAGAAACATGTCTAAACATTTGCAGGCTCTGGGTTTAAATCTAAGTGCATGTACCCTTGCCTGCTTTTAGAGCGAGAAAATGTTCTGATTCCCTGCTCTTTAAGTTCCCTCCCTTTAAATGTGGGAATATCACAACGACTCCAGTACACATACAGCTTTAAATTCCAGCTGCCCGCTGGTTAACCCCACCTGAAAGTCATGTTCCAAATAAAAGATTGAGCAGCTATTACATGCGAGCCTGGCAGGAAAGAGACGATGGAGATTGGTGTCTTGTTCTCTCTGTCCCTCCTTCCGTGCCTCTTACATTTTTCAAGCCCAATGCTCCAGTAAACAAATGCCTCAACCCGTCAGAGCACTGGAGCACAGCAAGTGTTGATGCTGAAATCCAGTCCACGCATGGGCGTGTTGGATTTAGCAGTGCGTGGAGACCAGCAAAGCCTTGCTGAAGTCAGGAGTGGCTGCTAATTCAACCACTATGGATTTCCCAAACCCAGCAAAAATAGCAGCCTCTGGCTTTGACGATGCAGTTCCTTTCCAGATGTCTGTGCTACACCCGGTGCCCAAAACTTCCTGAAATTAGGAGCTGTCACTACACTGAGGAAATGGGCTCTGAATCAGCTCAAGGAACTGGGAGAGGGGGAGATACGGTTTTATTTCCCCTGATCTTGCTGGCCGCTTTCCAGCAGAAGGGAAGGAGATGCAGAAGATGCAGAAGATGCAGAGAAACGGGGGAGATTTGGGCTTTTCTGGCACTGAACCGCCACCTTTGAGGCAATACGGCTGAGCGGCGCCGGCTGCCCCGGGCTCTGCGGGACTGGACAGGGGGTCGGTCCGGGCACGGGAAGCAGCTCCAGGGAGGGCTGCGCCGGCAGAATTAACCGCGGAGCACAATATACCCTGGTGAGAGGTCTCAGCCCAGAGTAGTGGGGCAGGACGGGCTGCTGGGTGGGGCACAGCGAGCGGAGCCCAGACCACGCCAAATCCCTCTTGCCCGCACCCTAGGCCGGTCCGTCCCGTCAGGGCTGCCCGGGACAACCCCATTCCGGAGCCGGACTCCGCTCCAGCCTCCCGCTCCAGCCGCGCCCGCCTCCTCAAAGTTTGGCCAAGCCGGGGAGGAAGCGGCTGTCCGGCCCCGGGCCCCCGGGCACCCCCAGCCCCTCACCTGGATCACCGTTTTCAGCGTGGAGGTGTCCACGATGGCGGTGCAGATGAGAGAGTCGGGATCCCGGTCCTTGGCGTAGATCTGCCCCATGGTGAAGATCATGGGGATGGCGAGGAGGAAGGAGGCGATCCAGATGCAGCTAATGAACTTCTTGGTGCGGCTGCGGGACATGATGCTCTTGGCTTTGAAGGGGTGGCAGATGGCCATGTAGCGCTCCACGCTGAGGCTGGCGATGTTGAGCGCCGTGGCATAGGTGCAGGCGTCCCGGAGGAAGTAGTAGCCCTTGCAAACGGCCCCCCCGAAAGCCCAGGGGTGATGGACCCAGATGAAGTTGTAGAGCTCGATGGGCATGCAGAGGAGGAAGATGAGGAGGTCGGAGAAGGCGAGGCTGGCCAGGTGGTAGTGCACGGTGCTCTGCAGGTTTTGCAGTGACTTCTTGCGCACCAGCGTGTACGCCGTGATGGAGTTGCCCACGGTGCCCACCAAGAAAAGAACCAAGTAGATGACGGTCACCATCACTTTGGAGTAGATGTCTGTGTTGACGTCCAGGTCCTCCTCGTCGGGCACTTTGGGGAGCAGGTCGGAGCGGTTGGAGGCGTTGGCATAGCCGCTGGGGTGCGGGTGCAGGGGCCCGGCGGGCACGGCCGGGGCCGTGGCGTTCGGGTGCATCCCCGGGGCCGGGCAGCACCGCCCGGAC
>JAOXXN010000252.1:9556169-9573390 GCA_026770055.1 Myrmophylax atrothorax
ATCCCCCGCCGGCCCCGCCGCTGCCTCCCCCCGGCTCCGGAGGGTCCCCCGTTTTGCAGCCCCAGCTCGGTCCCCAAACTGGGGCCCGTGGAGGGAGGGAGAAGACCCCGTGCTGGGCTGCAGAGCCCCTTCCCACTGGGACTCCCCCCTCTTCTCCATCCCTCACTAAGTCAGTCACAGAGGCACGGCTGTAAGCTGAGGGTTGGTAGGGCACTGATAGTGGGTCCGACCCTGCCCCTTCGTCCCGCACGGGCACAGGAGAGGCACCAGGAGTGCTCCAACACACTTGTACATCCGTATGTCCCGCTTGTCCCCAAATGCCTGTTCTCCTGCTGCTGCTGGAGAGACGCATGTAGAAGAAGGAAAAACCCACCTAAAAATACCTGAGTTCAGCACCCTCAGTACCGTGGCATAGCAGCGACAGCAAAGCTGTTTTACTTTGGTCCCTATCAATGACTTTTCCCTAAATCCCATGTCCTCAGATTTGGGATGTGGGGTTTTCTCTGAACGGCTCTGTTGCAGG
Source organism: Myrmophylax atrothorax (assembly GCA_026770055.1). NCBI lineage: Eukaryota > Metazoa > Chordata > Aves > Passeriformes > Thamnophilidae > Myrmophylax > Myrmophylax atrothorax. Next base: position 9,556,693 of record JAOXXN010000252.1, read on the forward strand.
GGCAGGGGCTGTGGAGGTGTCATGGTGATGAAGGTGACAAGGGGATCCCTCAAAGGGAGGGGCTGCCCAAGGATGAGCAGTCTGTGTTGGGGTTACCCTTTCAGCCACCCTGTGAAACTCTGCTGAGCTTTGTCCACTCAAGTTGTCTTCATGATAAAATTTTTACATATGCAGAGGAACAAGAAAAATCCAATTCAGGGCACCACTGGTTTGTCCAAAGACAGCCATAATGTGTCACATTCATCTGCAGATACTGAGTGCTTGGTTTCCAATAGCCAGTGGGGGCTGTGTTCACCCAGACTCCTTACCTAGCAGATGCAAGAAGATGTCTAATCCTTGTAGTCAATCAAATAATCTCTTGTATACAAATAGCAAACTTTGCACAGCCATTCACCAAGAGCCAGTATTACCCCAGCTTTGCTCTTCTTCCATCCATCCAATAGGATCACCATGAAAGACCAAAATCAGATTTATTTAGTCATATTATTCATAGAAATTTGGAGAGAAATATTTTCCAGCCCTCATCCCACACTAGTTTAAAGAATGACTAATAATCTCTTAATACCAATGTTCCTTTCCTTTGAGCTCTTCCGTTATGAAATTTCTATTAGTCGAGAGGAGTTTGTCAGAGTTGGTTTTCCCAGCTGGTCTCACCCATTGAGCCATTCCTGGCTCTTGGACAAGTTCTTGGGTTGGATCAAGAGTATTTATCAGGAAGAAGGAAAGTAGAACATGAAATAAGCTGTTGGGGTGTACTGATGTCTGGAGAGGAGCTGCTGCTCTGATACAATCTTTCTCCTGAGTGCCCACTGCCCCTACCTCTCAACCCCCAATTTGGATATGAGCTTATATTCCCATGCTCAAGCATAAACCCACACTTCTGGACTAAAGCACCCCTCCCACAGACACAGCGAGTGAGTTCCTTTGGGATCTTTGTCTGTAACAAAGAATTATTGTCCCTTCTGGTGCTGTAACTTCATTTTGGCCTTGTGAAAAGCAATTGCTATCCCCACAAACAAGATACCCATCTGCTGGTCTAATTTTGCAGTGTGGATGTGTATGTTTATATCAATAACTGTCTGTAGAAATGCTCTGGTTTGGATTTTGTTGCCTCATGTTTCTGCACACAGGCAATGTGCAGGTACGGCTGCTGCCAAGGAGAGTATTGCCTCTCTGTTCTGCCCCAGCAGCTGTTCCTGGATGCTCCATGTGCTGCCTCCTCCTCCACTTTTCCTCCATGCCAAGTACTGGCAGGGAATATCAAGAGACACAGTTTAAAAATAATTCTAATTGCATACTATTACACAATAGCAGGTACCTGGAAATAATGTGGCTGTTGTTTTACAATCAACACTGCAATAGTCTGGTGCAGTTTGTACCAGCCAAATGTCTCCTTTCCTGAAAGTATATTGGTAGGGTGCCACCCCAAAAATTGGTGGGCACCACCCCAAAAATGGGCTGAGTGCTCCCATTATGAAAGACCTCAGCAGAGTATTTCTATGAGCTGATTAATTTAATGAATTCTATTAATTCCTTGGAAAATCTGTCTCAGCCACACACAAAGCATTCACACTCTCATGCAGACAGATCTGCTCTGTTCTGTCTCTCATAGACAGGGTGTTGAGCAAAGACCTTGTCTCCTGGGATGTAGCTTTGCATTCTCCATGCAGGGATTAATTTCTCCCCCTTTTCAGAAAGTTTTTGTCCAGGCAGGTTCTGTCTTCTGTCCTCACCTCGCTTTTACCAAGCTGGACATCTACAGCTGGCCCATGCCTGAGCCCCTGCCAACCGTGGTCTCCAAGCAGGCAGAGGCTTGGCCTGGCAAAGGAACACACCCAAGACACCCACTCCATTCCTGCTTCTCTGTGGAGCACTTCTTTACCCTCCCCACTGCTAGTGTGTGGCCTGGGAGATCTGTGAAGTCCCTCTCCAGGTGTGGAGCAATGAAATGAATGGCAAAAATACCTCTTCTCAACTTGACTTCTGCTCCCTGCATGGTTTTAATCCATATTCCTCTTTCAGCCAAAGCAGAGCTGGAGTTGAACCACTCTCCTCTTGTGCCCCAAAGCCTCCCCCGTAAATCCCCACTGTTTGTTTCAGAACTAGATGACCTTTTAACTAATCTGGGCTAGTTTTAATATATGTTGTATGTGTGTGCCTGTGGCTTAAAAAGGAAAAGAATCATGGAAACCGAGAGACACCCGATCTCAAATGTTACAGCAAGGCATTTACTTAAAATCTTGCAGGAAAATGTCACCCAAAGACCTCATCTATTAAAACTGCCTGGACTTTGAGCTGAGGGTCCCACAGTGCTTGAGATATGAGGCCCACAGGATGCCTCACTCCCTTTTATGTTGACCCAAGTGTTTTTCATCTTTGCTTTTTCCAGGTGCAATTGGGAGTCACTAGGAATTTTTTATGTTAATCTTTTTCCTGTCTGATTTCATCCAATGGGATTTTTCTGAAGGGCATGGGCAGCAGCAGAGAGAAAGTTTTGCAAGAGCTTGATGCTCAGAGACAGCATCAACATTTTTCTCAACAAGCACCTTCCTCCAAATTAGAGGAAGAGTTAGAGTAGGTTCCTTGGTCAGGTAATGCTGGATTAATTCAAGCCTTTCAAATCAGTTCCCAGTGGACTCACCATAGACAGGCTCTCTCTAAAAGTCAGGAGTGCCTAAAGTGTGTTACAAAGGTAAAATCCTCGGGTGTTCAGGTCTTTTCTTGATCATACTGTGCTTGAAAAGCAAGGAAGTGAAGGAGAAAGGGGTGATAGAAAAAGAGGCATTGATCGGCTTTATTGATGACAATATTGACTATATCATTACTTACAGGCATGGAAGTGCATCCCCTCCTACACTCAGCTTGTTGCAAATGAAGTGTTAGTTTGACTGAGCAATAAAAGATATTTATTGCCTTTGGCTGAACTGTTTGCAGGAGAGTGTTTTAAATCAAAACTGTTCATACCTGGGATATTTAGTGCTTCTGATTTTCACAGCAGAGGCACCTGATGAGACTCCACAGTGTGAGCACATTGGTATGGAGGTTGGCAAAGTGGACAGACATACCCAGAGCACAGCAATGATCACACTCCCCAGCATGTGTGTCCCTGGGCAACTTAAAAAAAAAAAAAAAAGGCAACCCAAAAACCAGAACACACCAGGATGTGTGTGGTGCTATTGATAAGAGAAGCACCCTGAAGAAGGATCAGTTTCTGGGAAGGAACAACTGGGAAATGAGGTGTCCAGGCACCTTTTACAGGTCCTGTCTTCTGTGTGCTGCATGGTCTGATTCAGTCCTCTGACAAAACTCCTTAAAAGAGAATGGATGTACTGGCTGACATACCCTGTAACATTTGTCTCAAACATCACAGACTGGTGCATTAACTGGACACACACAGGAGATATCAACTGCTTTAGCTTAGAGATAAAGCAGTTTGGGGTCCCTGGAGTTGTTGCTACAACAAGCTCAAATCTGATTCCTCATGGCATGAAATGCATTTTGTCTTCATATATGCAGTATAAGTGCTTGACACACAGGTAGTCATGTTCCACACACTGCAGGCAGGATTTCCCTTTGGAAATCCTCTTTTTGTTCCAGGAACAAATATAAAGAGAAGGAGCAGAGGAGTCCAAAGACAGAGTTTGCACTTGCTGCAGCTGGGACCCTCCATCATGGCCCCAAGCCCAGCACATGCAGATGGGCTGTTACTCTGTTCCTGAGGGATTTAATCTGCTTTTGCAGCCCTTGCAGCAGCTCTACCAGCTATGCTTCCAACAGCTCCTCGCAGCGGTGCTGGCCTGGAGCACAGCCCTCACTGCCAGGAAAGCTCCAGCTCCAGCTCAGCATCATCCCTTCTCCTCATACACTACACTGACATTTTTCAGGAAATCTCAGGAGTCACAGATTAACCTCATTTTCTTATCCCTCCTCCCAATAATTTAATACCACTTTCCAAATTTTCAGTGTGTCTGTCTATTGTAAAGTGCAAATGGAAAAGCAGCACAGCAAAAATCCCTGGCAGCCAAACACTCTTTGCTGCCTTTTCCCAGTGACCTTCCCATAGGTTTGAAATGCTCCCAAATCCTTATAAAATGCTTTGGATTTCAGGAAACAGAAAAAGCAATGGGTGTGGTTTGTGCTGTTTCCTGGTGTGAGCCTTTTTATTAAAACCTGGAAATGTCATGGGCTGGTAGAGCTTTCTCCTTGGCTGTATGTCACCAAACAACAGGGCATTTGTTCAGGCACCCTTCTGCCTTGCTCCCTTTCCTTTTCCAGGGAGACCACAGCTTCAGGATGCTACAGGTTGAGAACCAGAAATGTTCCCAGTGGAAATTTTCCTGGGACACCCTACACTGGCTTCAAGTCACTCTGTGCCGCTTCAACAGACTCAAAAACTTGGCACTTCATGTCTTCCAAAGCACATTGTGACCTGCTGCAAATTACTTGGTACTCTGCAATCTGGCTCATTCCTGCTATTCTTCCCTTTAAGAGCCCATATCCTCCTATTTTGCACAGCACTGACACCCTGGATTTGCCTGAGCCTGAGCTGCTCTTGAGCCAGTGCTGGAATCCTTCTCCCTGTACAAGGAGAAGATGCTAAGGCTGCTCTGCAGCTTCTGAGGGTGATGAGAAGGTCCCTCTTGGTTGTCACCACGAGGAAGAGCAAGAGGCTGCTGAGGCTCCTGAGCTCCACCTGTGCCATGGAGCCACCTGGGCACAGCCTGACCTCAGCCCAGAGAATTCCAGTTCCTGTCCTGCTGCTTCCTCTCTAATGTTACTGCAGGACCTGCTGCTCTGATGGTGAATGTGGGATTCAGAGGAAGGGTTTATTCACATTTCTGTGGCCAGGAAACTTTTGGGACCACTTGTCCATGGGCTTGCCTGGAGGCACTCATAGAGCTGTCCCACTGACCTCAGCAGACCTGCAGAGGCACCAGCTCACAGCCCTGCACCCACCCTAACACCCTCCAAACACAGTCTCACATCTGATTTCCTTCCTCCCCTTGGCCAGACTTACCTGGATCATTTCTCAGTTAGAGCATCTTGGCCCAGAGATGACAAAAATAGTTTTAACCATATTAGAGAGGGCAGAGAGTCCCTGGAGAGGAATTTTACTTTCCTTCTCCTATTATGGCTCAGTGGTTATTGCAGCCAACCCCAGGGGAAGGGCTCCCATGCTCAGGTCAGAGCCCCAAACCCAGGGGTTCTGTAATGTACAGCAGCCCTGGGACTGCTCTAAGTTGTAAGAACACAGGCAAAGGAAGCAGGAGATAAAGAAGAAAAACTACCAAAAAAAATGACCAGAGAGATTCATTAATTTCACCCTGTGCTGGAGAGGGAGCTCATTTAGTGCCTTTCAGTGTGATACTGAGGCTTGATTGTAGCTGCATTCAGTGTCTGAGAAATTTTTTTGGTAGTCTGATCAGAGCTGTTTGGGAAACTGCAGGTACCAAAGAGATTTGTAAGAAAAAGAAATAAAAAAGCCCAGCTTGTGTGAAGTAAATCTTTAGTTGATTTAGTGGAAAGATGTTTACTGAGAAGAGGAACTCTCTGGACAATAGCTATCATTCTAAAGATTCTCATAAATCACTAACTGTTCCAGCTCCAAGGACAAATATTTCTGACTGTTTTAATATTAAAAAATAAGTGATTTTTTTTTTCATCTTGCAGAAAACAATGTCTGCTCTTGCAGCATCTTCTCTTTTTGCTTCTAGAGACTTCTCTGCTCTGGTTCTTGTCCTGTCCAAACTATGAATGTCTTTCCAAAACATAATGCCAAAGCAAAGAGGTGATCCTGTGGTATCTTTGCTAGAATTGATAATTTTTCTCCTTGGAGCATGCTGCTGTAATTGTGAGACAAGGGAAGGCTTTTCTTGGCACAGGCTGTACCAGGGGGTGCAAGGAAAATATGGTACAAGTTTTTTTCCAGGTTCTTCTAAAAGAAGACAGTCAAACTCTTATTTTGAAATAAAGGGTCCTTCAGTGGTGCAAAGACCATTTAAACTATCAGCTTGTTTCTAGCTCAGATTTTGCAGTATTTAAAGTCTTCAGGAGGAGCCTTATCCAGGCTGTGGTCTTACACAGGCTGACACCACTGAAGAGCCACAGGAAGGGGTTTGGCTTAGTGCAAGGCACAGGCTTTCTTGGGAGGAAGGGAAACACATCAATGTGTTTCATTCCAAAATTTACTCTGTTAACAGTAATTAATGACTGTGTTTGTATTTCTCCAAACACATGGAAATATGGAGATCTCACACATGCTGGGAGAGATTTTAAAGGGGAGCAAAGCAGGTCAGGTTATAACTGAGTGAATCCTGAGTGGGGATTACAAGGAGTCAGACAACAGATGGACACACAAGGTGTATTCCAGCTATGCATCTATGGAAGAATAGTAGAAAGGGCTGGGTTGGAAGGGATCTTAGAGATCATCTGGTTCCAATATCCTGCCATGGGCACCTGGTCACCTTTCACTAGACCAGGTTGCTCAGAGCTCCATCCAGCCTGGCCTTAGACACTTCCAGGGATGGGGCAGCCACAGCTTCTCTGGACAACCTGTGCCAGGACCTGCCCACCAATTTCTTCCTAATATTTCCTAATAACCTAAACCTTCCCTCTTTCAGTTTGAGGCCATTCCCCTCGTCCTGCCACTCCAGGCTTTTCTAAATAGTCCCCATCTTCCTTGTCAGCTCCCTTCAGGTTCTGCAAGGCCATGATTAAGACACCCCTCAGCCTTCTCTTTTCTGGGCTCAGGCTGCAGTTCTCCCCTTTTATCTACAAAGCCTATGTGCAGATATTGGAACCAAATCAAGTTTTCTTTTAGTAATGTACATGGTTTTACAGCAAAATAGAAAAAGCTGCCTACCCAGCATTGAGTCCGGGTCTGAATGCTGGAGGAAAAACTGTCTAGAGAATGATTTGGGTAGAAGGGTGCATTTATACAAGAAATTGCTGAGCATCAGCAAAGCCACACTGGTGGCAAGGATGTAAAATAGGTTAGAAAAGTTAGATTGACTCCTTCTTCCTCAGTGACAATCATGTCATCAAGACAGTATTTCACTACATGGCAAACAGTCCTGGAGCTACACTGACAAGAAAAGCAGGTTGACTCAGCACAAGGATAAATGACCCTCTGCCAATGAGGCACAGGGAGAAACAGACCTATGAAATTCAAGAATTAAAAGCCAAAAGTCACACTGAAGTTAGGGTGTCAGAATCTGCCCCATTTTTTTCCCCACAAATAATGCCTTTAGGGGGCAGAAGTCCACAGGCAACACTTTCTGTCGCTTCTACAGTTTAATTTGCACAGCAAGGTAAACTCTTGGAACTGTTTCTCCAATATTTGGGGCATACAACAATATGTGGCATATGGCAAAAGTGCAGGTTTGACCATAAATATTGAGAGTTATTTTAAAACCTTTTTAGGAGTTCTTCATCTGTTGTTCCCAAACAGCTTATCTTGAGGGGTGTCCCATTTGGGTGTCTCACTAGAGGAAGAGGCACCTGAGATACCTCAGGGGTGGATCACAACTGGGAGAGTAGCAAACTAACAGCACTGATGAGCCTCTGAAACCACAGGCAAATGAGCTGAGCAAGCAGCAAGTTCTAAATTCATCTTTGTGAGGACCAACCTTTGGATGCATAGGAAGATGTATAGCTCCTACTTGCTTGTATCTATACCTTAATGGAGATCTTCTCTTTGCAGAAGCCCCTACAAGGAGGTTAGAAATATGTCCCTGCCCTCTGTGAGACTCTCTGCTTTGCTTGATAAGAATGCAAACATGTGTTATTACCAACCTTATATACCAGAGAGAAAAAGAAATCGATGGCTTGCTGTATAAAGAGATCTGAGATATGCTTGAAAAAGGGCAGGCTTGTGAGAAATAAAATACATCTCCTGTTGCCATACGAGGAGATCACATTATCTGTTCATGTTTTATTGGAATAAAAGGGCATGTGTGGGGATTGAGTTAGCTGCGTGACATGTCACAGGCTGAGCTCTGAGCAGCATGAAAAGAAACGTTTTGATCAAATGCACACTTGCTTCAAGAGGTGAAAGGAAATAAGGAGCAATTTTTCAAATTTAAATAAAATTGGTTTAGAACAGGTTTTGACAGCAGATAGAGACAGCAAATGTGCAAATCTCACCCTCACCAACCAACAAACCCACCACCAAATCCAGCTGCAGGGTCCAGTCACAGCTGGCCCCTTCCCTCCTGCAGCCCCTGATGAGAACTGACCCAGGGCATTTAGCTCATAACTCTGCTTTAGAAATGGCAGCTCACAGCTCAGCTCAGCTGGCTCCGGCCTTGAAGACTGGAAGAAGAGAGCTGATGACAGGGAGTCCAAGTGTGTACTTTTGGTCAAGGGATGAATCCTAATCCTGTTTGGCGTCTGAATTCAATCACAAAAGGTCTGGGAGAAAGTGATTCTCCTAAACCAGGAGAGGTACCATAGTCTCATGTTTAGTTCCTGACAGGTTGAGTTTCTTCTCATCTTATAGTGCTAAAAGACAATGAGAGAAGTTGAAGGAATATTTCTCTATAGATTCTTAGTTTGCCTAATTGCAGACTTCCTCCCAAGTGCGATGCTCATGGAGGACTCAGAAGACATGAAGCTATTTTTACTCTTCATTTAACTCTTCCCAGCCATTAGCAACTGAGAAGTTGTGATTAGTGCTGTGAGTTCTTCTCTAAAACAGTTATCCAGTGAATCACTCTTCACTGACAGGGCTCTGCCCACCTCCCCACCTGCCTCATCATGTGATAGCCTACTATTATAACTCCTCCAGGAACCATTTATTTCATGGAGACAATTCTTTTCTTCCTCTCCTACCTGGCAGGGAGCTGCTCTGCTCAGCTTCATGGGAAACAGCAGCTGCTGCTGGAGATGATCCTTCTGGCTAGAGTATCCTCACAGATGGGACTTTGACTGCTCACACACCAGAGAGCCATAGGGAACCATCCTGTTGGCTCCAAGGAGCTGATAAAGCTGTAGACAAATAAATGTACCCCCAAATTCCTGGAGATACACTGTCCAGGACAAGCAGAGGGATCTGAAGTGGTGGTTCTGGATTATGAAGTTTTCCCCACGAGCAGAAGTGCCTCTGCCTTAGCCATCTCCAGCTGGGTCAGGAAGGCATTCCCCCCTAAATGAGGACTTCTTTCCAGTGTCTGGTGAAGACAGCACTCCTGTCCTCAGCCAAAATCAATGCACAACAGTGAAAAATCAAAGCACAGCAGTCCACAATGCCTCATCTGTGTTGTGTCTCATCAGCAGGAGGAAGCTGGAGCAGATCCAGACCTGCTGCAACACCTTGTCCTGCTGTCCCAGTGGATGGGCTGGCCTGAGCTCAGCAGGAGCATGGCTGTCCAGAAACACTGCTGTTGATTATGGTCAGACTGTGCTGGAGAGCAACTGCAAATGACAATAATCAACATCATTCCTGTTGCTTTATTTGCTCACACAGATAGAGCCCAAAATGTGCTGATAAAAACAGGAACCCCCTGTAAGAATCTTTGATTTTCTCTTCATGAATTCACAAGTTTTGCTGTTGTTTCTGAAAAAACATTAGATGGAACTCATTACAAGGCAAATTAGGCTTGAATGCTGCCAGAGAGAGGATGGAGACACAGCTCCACTGAGTGTCTTGCCTTTCCTGTATCCAGGATTGGTGGCAGGGGTCCACTTCTGAGTCCCATCCTGCTTCCCTGACTGCCCTGATCTGCTCCAGAAGTCAGGAATTTCTGATTTTTGCCACATCTCAGCTGACTGGGGGCTAACTAACAGGCTTTTCTAATCTTAATGATTCTATGCCGGCAACTAAACCAAAGTGAGTGGAGAAATATCAGGGCTAAAATCCATCCCCTTCCTCTAACTGAGTGTACTTGTATCTTACTATCTCAAGCACATTATTGCAGCTAGTGTTTATGTGGGGTTTTAGCCAACATATAAAATAGCAGTGAATCCTCATGCTTGGTTTTGGTGTTGAGCAAACACCTCAAACAAACTTCCCCTGAAACTGCCTGGTCCCTGCAGCCCCTGGGTCTGTCCTCCAGGGCATTGTGTCAGTGAGATTTGGTTCCTATGTGGCTTAAATGACATTACTGATTGTATGATGGCTTTTCCATGGCTCCAAGAGCAACCCCCACTCTCAAGTGTAATTTCTACCCTGGCACAGATGAGTGAAATAAAATTTATGTGATGGTATGCAGAGAAATTCTCTTGCATTGGAATAAAGCAAGGAGAGCTCTAGCAGCACAGGTTGCAATAAACCTGCAGGAAACCTGCTATTACTGCTCAGAGTGTCAGACTCAGCACCAGCAGTGCAATAAGGCATATCATTATTGATGGGGTGCATAATATATGTAGCTACCACTCATGATATGGTTTGGCCAGCACATGTGCATTTGGGTCCATGAGCACAGTAGTAGATTTTACTTTCCTTCCCTATTTCTGCCCACTGAAGATTTTCTTCCACAGAAAAAAGACAAATCCTGGCATTTATAATAAATTCTAAGCGTGGGGTGAGAGGATGTTAAATGTTTAAATTAAACACAGTAACTTCTGCTATTCAGACAGAAACCCACGCCCTTGAGGTGCTTTTTCGTAGGTGTGTTTAATGGGACCAGCTTTGTAGCAGCCAAAATCAACACAGAGGCTGCTATGGCATGACCACAGGGATGAGGCTGGAGCTTGGGGGGTTTGCTGTGGGGTCCCAGTTCAGCCTGCAGTGAAGTGATGTGTATCAATTCCCAGAAACTCCAAGGCAGCTTCTTAGTTAGGGATTAAAATTTTCTGAAGTACTTTGCCATAATTACCTACTTCTTTCTAAATTAAATGCTTGAATAATTCTAGAAATTGGCCTGAACAAGGAAGTGCTTCACCTATAACTACAATTTGCTAGGAAACAGGTAAAAAAAAAAAAAAAGGAGAGCTCTAGCAAGAACAACTAGTGTGAGTATAAAGAGGTTTGGGAAGGAGGAATTAAGTGTGAGTATCCTTTTCTCCATTTCAGAAGCTTCCTGAGAATCTAAGATGATATTTGTAGGTCTAGCTGGAATTTAGGAACTAATAAATAAAGACAAAGAAACTAAAAGAAAATTAGTTATTAACTGCATTACATACCCTTTCTGCTAGATGTGGAGAAATGGGCTGAGTACAGTTTAATTAGACTTGATTTTCTGGTTGCCAAAGAAATATCAATTTGACATGCCATGAATTTGCCACTCTTTTTTTCCTTACTTTTTATTTTCATTTGCTTTTAACAGAGTTTTAAATACTGATTCCACATGTAATATGCTTCCAAAGTAGCATTAGTGCTGAGTCTAAACCAAACATTATCTGATTAAATCTTGACCCAGATGAGTTTGTCTACTTTCTGTGCTTCTAAATACATATTTACCATATGTTGCCTCATATGCTGCTTTTCTCTTTTATTGATCCTTTGGTCCAAATGTTGTAGCAATCATATGTTCCTTTTAGTCATGAGTCAAACAAAGTTTCAAGTTTGTAACCACTTTTGAAAGTCTGAAAATTAAACAGTATCAATAGCCATGGTCAATCAATATCCTGTTCAATCCTGATGCTGTCACATCTTCCCTTCCTGAGAATCAGTGGACAAACCCTCCGTGGACATGCGTCTTTCCCTGTTCTGAGTCTTCCCAAACACACAGCAGCTCACAGTCACCCCACGGCCCCTTTTATGCTGCAAAGTCCTGGATGGGTTAAGTTAATCTAATTTTCAGAGGAGAAGCAGCCCATGGGTCCAAGCAGTCCTTGCTGCCCAGCACTGGGTTTAGCTGATCTGCACATCCCTGCACAGGACAAGTGCTCAGGTAACACCAGCACTGCCACCACAGCCCAGGGCAGGCAGCAATGGGGACCCTGAGTCACTGAAATGAGAGCACAAACCATGGAATCATAGAATGTCCTGAGCTGGGAGGGACTCACAAGAATCATTGAGTCCAACTTTTGGCCCTGCACAGGACAACACCAAGAATCCCACTATGTGCCTGTAAGCACTGAACCTTTGCTTTCTCAGAGTTCTTGTGCACATCATTTGCAGGCTCTGAGCCAAATCAGGACCCGTCCACACAGTGTTTTCCTCAGCCAAATAGCTGTAGTTTCAAGCTATGAATAATAAAAGATGTGTGGGAAAAAACATGAGCACCCATGAGACTTGTGGCACATGGAACTCCCATCTCTGTTCTTCACCACTTCTTTCCCCCCAGATTGTTGCATCACAGATGACCCATCACAGAATCCTTTGTACCAACCCAAGTCCAGCCACCAGCAGAGCCTGGTTTCCATCACCTCCTGCTTGAAACAGTGTATGTTTTATGACTTTTCATTCTTTGATTAAATACTCACATAATCTCTCCTCCCTTTGGTATAGTGCTCCTTACCCAACTTGCACTAACTGGTATGAGTTCATTCATTCAGTGAGAACTCAAGTGAGAACACAGTAAGGATCTGGGGAGACAGCAGGGCTTGCACAACAGTTATGGTCCAGAACAAGTGATTTCTGAGCAGACAGGTCTTTCCTTGAAGGTAGGTTTAAGTTGGGATCAGGCATTTGTTGTGGTCTGTGAATTTCCTACATATTTATGACTCTACACATGAGAAAAGTTGTCAATTTGTACCCTTAGAAATGAAATGAGAACAGTTTGACGTTTACTCCCCGTTTAACAAAGGCACCAGGTGGCTGGCAGAGAGGCTGTGTTACTCCATTAGCAGCAAGCAGAGCAGAAGGCTGGCTGGGAACAAGCAGCAGAGCTCTCGCTGGAGGAAGCCAAGCAGATGAAGCTGCAGGATGGATCCCCTCCAAGTGCTGATAGGAGAAAGGAAGATTGGCCAAGCCAGTGAGAAAACCCCGGCACCTCTTCCAGGCACTCACAGAGCCCTTAAACACTCCTTTCTTACATCTGTGAAACCATCTCCTGTCAAGACACATGCTTTGCCTCAGCCTCTGTGTTATCTTTCCAAACAAGGGCTGCTGTCCACAGGACAGTGATTGCAGCAATCCCTCCTGGGAACCAGAAGCCATTAAAACATATGGCTCTGCTCCTCCACATCTGCTCCCACACAGCAGCAGCAGCTCTCACATGAGATGCTCAGCAAAGATGGAGATGTGCTGTAGCAGTTCACGGGTACCTATGGCTTTGGAGGGAATAATTCCACTCTCCTGGTTTTTGGACCATCTTTCCTAATTCCATCAAATTATGGTGTTAGTGAAGGTAAGAGAGGCAATAAGCTAATGCATCAGCCTTTCAGGCTTGTGGTTTTACTATCCTCCTTTTGCTTGTATGACAGATACGCAACAAGAGAACCAACCCCAAGACTGTGCAAGTGGCTTCTCATGAGTCCTGGAACTTTTTAATATGTCCCTCCATTTTAAAAAGACACCTGAAAATAACTTCTGGGGGACTTTGAAATTCTGTTATCAAGGTTACCAACAGATATTAAAAAGTATATGGCTTTGCTGTCTGCCCAGGACACTAGGCAAATGAGAAAGGACAGTCTCCAACTTTAACTGGAGAGGACTTGGATAAAGGATCACAGAATGCTCTTAGAGGGCACGTTGCCTCTCAGGGTGCTGGAAATAGCCACAAACCAGTGATGGCAATTACTAGAACCTTTTCCTTTCCTTCTTGATGGGGATCAAGAGGTACTGGTGATGCCTTCCATTGGCATTAATGTAATGGGAAGTTCAAACACAGTTATCAGGGCCTCATTTCTGCTGAACACAAGAAAAGCTTTTCCCAAGCAATTGCAACTTCTGTGAGCTCCATGGCAAATCCAGAAGCTGAGTTTCTTCCATGATTTCTCCTAGTTTTGCTTGAGTAAGGATTGCAGTAAGCAGGGTCTGGCCGCAAAGCTTTCCCTTGGTGGGCAGGTTGGGTGTCTCCCTCCCTGCAGCCCCTCAGTGCTCTCTGCCCCCAGCTTAGCAGAGATCTTCTGCTTATCCCCCTGCCTGTTCATCTGCTGTGCCCACCCTTCAGAGCAGACATTGCAGACAGGGTAATCCTCTTTGGTGTCTTTAACTTTAATTAAAAGGTCACCTTCCAAAAGCAACTGAGAGGAGCCCAGTGGTCCTTTCTACTGTTGTCACAAACCAAATTCGTCATCAATTCACAACGGGGAAATTCAGCATCTCTCAGCAATGATGGTAATTAATCACCATTTCACTTTAAAGGACTCTGTTCCCCCATGACAGCAGAAGAGGGGAAAAGGAAAAACCTGAGGAGCTTTGAATGGTGATCTTAATATAACATTATTGTCAAGTCAATGAAGCCTTGAGAACAGGTTAACAGACTTGAAACCCAAACAGAAAAAGATGGCAAAAGAGGGAAGTTACATCTTCTTCACAGCAGTCAGGTTCTACTGCTGATTTGAACGGGTATAATGAAAAGAAGGAAGGACTGTGAATATTCTTGTATTAAAATTCATGTAATTTTGGTTTGGAGCAGGCCACTTTGAAAGTCACTCTCTTTTTAAGTGTTCAAGGACCAGGTGAGCTTTCTTTGAGTGTCAACTCTGTAATCTGTACATCCTTCATCCAAAAGTCTCAATTACTCTTCTCCTGCCCATGAGCCACCAATCACAAGGTCTCATCCACCAAGTCCTGTCTGGAGGCAGAGCAGGTCAGCGAGGACCTTTTCTGGCTGCAGTGGGATGGAGAGGATCAATGGCTGCAGCCTCTCCTGAGCAGGAACAAAACAGGAAGAGCAGGACTGCTAATGCATATGGCAAAACGAGGAGCTAAAGCCACAGGGACCATTTCCTAATGCCTCTGGAAATGTGTAGCTGCTCACTAGTTTTCCCTCACTGCTATTTCACAATGCTGGCTGATTAAATTTTGCTGTCTGGTATTGAGTCTAAATAATAATGAATAACTTATGAGCTGCTCTTCTAACGAAGCACGCTCTGTTCCTGCGATTCACTCAGTGCAAAGCAGTGGAATTATTGCTCACCAGACTCAGGGGAGTCAGCCAGGTCTCCTGTCCATTTTCTACAAATCCAGATACCAGCTGGCAAGTGTCTGTAGCTGCCTCCCCAGTGCCATCCACAGCTGGCTCCCAGCTACCCTGAGCTGTAAGTTGGGACCCCAACCTTTGCTTCCACATCTCTGGGCATTGTGACCAGCTCAGAAGATCAGGTGACCAGTGAAATACCCAGAGAGAATACTAAAACAAAATCCCACCAGCCATCCTGGAGGCATTCAGCCTGTCCCACCAGCTATTTCTCCTTATCTGGCTCTTGTTATGTTTTTCTTTTCTGCTGAAGGCAAGTCTCCACCAAAATGAAATTCTGGGCAAAATAATTTGAAATATTTTCAGTCCTACAGGGAGTTTTAGCTTTCTCAGACTCCATGGCAGCAACTCTGCCCAAAAAGATTAAAAAATGTCCATTGGCTTTGCTTTGTTGAGGCATCAGCACCTCCACCAACCATTGCTCTGCTCACACCCCAGGTAGGCGTGATGTTTAAACCCATTTGCTTCAATACGAACCACGTAGCTGGTTCACAAAGGCAGCTCTGAATTCCTCAGTTTGAAATGCACTCAAGCAGCTTTTGTGCAGCTTTAGCTCTGATGATCCATGATCAGTCAGGTAATGCAAAGTGCCTCTCTCTCCTCCAGGCTGGGAGGCAGCGATTTCTCAGCTGAAGTGCTGTGTGTGCATCTGATATGCATGAGGAGCTGTTTAAGCACCAGTTGCCAGAGCCTGCCAAACAAGAAATAGATTTGCCTTCTACATTCAAGTGAATTTTTATTTTTGTCAGTCTTGCCTCTCTTATAACTTGTCCCCCTGTGAAATGTGTTGAACTGAGATAACCAGGCATAATGCACCCACAGGGATTTGCAGCGCAAGGAAACAATCTTGATATTCACAATGAAAAACGTCAAGTAGTTTTATGCCACTTATAGTATCAAATAATGATGGCTTTTATATCCTGTCTGTGGAGAGTAAGCTTTGGAAAAAGCTAGACTATGTGAATTTATGTGCATGTGTTTATTTACTGCAAGCACTGTTCAGATCACGAAAGCAATGAGGAATCACAAACAAGCCTCATTGTTTTCCCTACACACCCCAGGACTTCTTTTCTTTCTGTGTTTTTTTCCCCCTTCTAATTACAGTAATGCTATTACCTAAATTAGCAGCTGAAAACACAGCTCTTAGGAAAACACAGAGAAACCTTTTCAGGATCAGGTGTGATGGCAGTGAGACAAGTGACACTGAGACCTGGCAAGGTGCTGTCTTGGGCAGGAGAAGAAGACACACAGGATTTGGGGAATCCCTTTTGTTCCCTGCAGCTACAAGATTCCTCAAATAGCCTATTCTCTGTTTATTTAGTCTTTAGTCTTTCTAATTAGACCACAATCTAATTGCAGTTTAGAATTCAGAGCACCTGTGAGAAGCTTATGAGTGGGAAAGGCAGCGAGAGGAAGATTTACCCGCCCAAGGTGATTAATTAGGAGAAAAGCAGCTGATGGACATTGGATCAATAAGAACCTAAGGGTATAAATAAGGAAGAATGAAATAAGAGCACTTCTCTGTCAGCTACTGGTTTTAGCATGTTTTTGGTAGCTGGCACCTTCTTCAGCAGGGATATTGCTTAGAAAACAGACCTAGTGAAATAAAGCCTATGTTCCAAATATGTGCTGTTGACTGGGAGTATGACTTGGGTTAACTCTGTCC
>JAOXXN010000252.1:9578756-9634263 GCA_026770055.1 Myrmophylax atrothorax
TCCCTCTTGTGAGCTTTTAAAAAGTCAAGTTAAAGTTCTCAGTTCCCAGGAAATTTGTGCAGAGACTGCAGTTTAGGAAGGGGTCAGAGATGGAGCTGAGGATTGAGACCCAGACCCCACAGAGGTTGAACTCATCCAGGTTACTGAGGTGCAGAGCAATGAAATGTGGTATCTACCCCTCCTCAGGTTTTAATTCAGACCTAAAGCTCCTAAAATTAAGTATTTGCACCAACGTTTGCATTATCTTACCTGAATTCAAAACTGAACCTGTCAAGGCTTTGGTACAGAGTTTTAAATTAGTCTACCTGATTTTCTGAGTCAAAATTTACCTTTTTTTATCTTTTCCAAGGTACTTTCCAGTCTCGGCCCAGGTAATGTCATTACCCAGGGTATGCAGTTCCTAATTAGCCGGGACAGCAAGAGGATGCGGTTTTGGGCTCTGTGTATTGTCAGTGACTCTGCTGCCAGGAGGCTGCACAGGATGAGTTTCCCCACAGACACCCATGGGTGCACGGCCTCACTTCATGCCTGTGTGGTGTGCCAAGGAAAGGCTTCAGGCCGTGAGCTGGGAAATGCTGCAGAGCAGAGACAGGGAAGGGAAGCACCAGCATTACAGTTGTCAGAGGAAAGGTTAACATGAATGATCTCTCTCTGGTGCCTTATTAACACCTGCTTCCAATGACAACCTTCAATTTGCTGCTGGTAGAAAAGGATGTATTTTCACTATTTCCACAACTGTTTCAGAGTTTTAATTACATCTGGCACATCAACAGAAGCCTAAATCAAAACACTTGGCATGGGGGAGGTTAAATATTGCTCTTTTCAAACTACATATTGTTTTGGGGTTTATCTCAATAAACGAGTTATTACGGAAGCAAATGTGGTAACGCTCAGTGAGCTCTTCCTCCTTAATCCACCTCAGCATTTGCCTGCTCTCAGTTGGTTTCTACAGTAATCACATTTCCTTTATCTTTAATTCATAACTTGATCTTTCTTTTAAAGTGTTTCTTTCTTCCTCTATCCCTGTGTATGCATATTCCTGCTCACAGCTCTTGCAATACACAATACAAAACAAAACCCTAATGCCAGAGGGAAAATGAGGGGGATTTTTGCAGAGTGAAATCTCTGGAGGAGACTGACATTTGAGGAAGGGTTCAGGTGCTTGAACATACAGTGTGTGCTGCTTTGGGACCCCCCATGGTATGTGAGGCTTCCCCAGAAGGGCTGGAAGACGTGACAGAAAACCTTTGGGACACCACAGCTTTATGGGGACCACAGTCCCCAAAGTTGGCTTAATAGAGCACACAGATAATCAGTGTCACAGCAATTATTCATTTTTGATGTTGAGGAAACCTGGGGAATGATGAAAACCTCCTGTCTGACTTAATTCTTTCAGGGATTTCAGGAAGGTGAGGGTGAGAGCTATTGGCCTCCTTTGCTGTGGGCACTGGGGGGTATAATCTGTTCAGACAGCTTTTAATCAACCAACAGGATTTGTATCAGAATTCCGTGAAAGATGGTAACTAAAGCTCTCCAAAGGTAGAGGATTTGCTGTGATCCTGGATGGGATAAGCTAAAATGGTGTTTCTTTAGAAATCTAATCTGGCATAGATGCAGGCAGTGGATCCCAGATCCACAGCAGTTCCATTTTAGGCTGAATACATGCCAAAAATATGTGTTTTAAAAGAACTAGGACTACAGGTATGGAATGGGTTGGGTTTTCTGAGTTGCTGAGACTTAAAAGGAATTTGCTTTGAATAAATTTGGGATCATTCCTTGGCAGGCTCAGACTTGTGGCCATGGAGAGGTGGCAGGAGGGGGCATGTATGTGAGGAAGGTTGGTAAAGCACCTCCCAAAGCTGCTGCCCCCCGTCTCCATCTCCTTGTGCACTAACAGCGCTCCTTGTCTGGGCAGAAAAACTGTTTTCCCAGCTCTGGGTTCACTGCAGGGAGCTCTGTCACTTTGAAAACCCCCAAAATACAAGAATAAATAACGTGTAGCTGCCTCTTGGCACAGGGCAGCATTTGTGAAGGAGTGTTTTCTTAACCTGTGGAGCCTTCAGATGCTTTGCCCTGCTGAAAGAAGTGTGGGTGATGCTGGGTGGGTGTTGGAGAGGAAATGAGCAAAATGAAAGGAAAAATAAACAAATGCCAAACTAAACCAGCAGCAGTCTGGAAAGTGGATCCATTGAGCAGTTTATCTGTGAGTCAGATCACAACGTGCCCAGCTCTGATGCCTTTTCTGCTGCTTCCCCTGACAGCCATGAACACAAAATTAATTCTGTAAATACAATGACTTGCCAATGCTTCTTGGAAGTACTTCCTCCTCACCCCCTCCCCCCCCCCCCCCAAATTAACAGAAATAAAATTCCACAATGACTTTATAGGAAGTGAGCATGAAACTCAATTAGTTGCATTAATCTGCTTTACAATTTCTTTAATGTACATTCCTGAAGAATAAGCCCATTTTTCCCAGCTGGAGAGGGGCTGGCTATGAGCAGAAGCTGCAGCACACACTGACTGTGCTGCTTCTTTGTCACTGTCCTGGTGTGACCCAGATTCACATGGGATTTGTCATCACTCTGGGGGATGAGACCAAATACGACCACGGGAGGCAATGGCTGATCCATGTTTGTGGAGGTTTTGTATCACTGGCCTCGCTCTGGGCTTTTATTTGCCCTGACTGGGCTCAGATGGATCATGTGTAACTTTTAGACTGTTTTCTGCTACTGGGAAAAATGGGGCCAGGTAAATAGAGCTGAGAAAAAACCCTGGGAAACAGGGCAAAGCGATTCTAAAAAACAGCCTTTCATACTGCCCACCTGCAAGTTCAGACCCATCTCCTACTAAAATTATTTACAGGTAAGTTCCCTAAGAAAGTCTTGATGTCTTAATACTTTTGTAACCTCTTTCATCCTTCTGGTAGGACGAGGAAAGGGGAATATAAGACTGCAATTCACATTTTTGCTTGCAAAAGGAATAATTTGATTATCTAAATTGATGTCTATTCCTACACCAAGATCAGCTGCTGAAGCCTGGGAAATCCCTCTGGTGTGTGCCTGGGTTGAGGCAAAGGCTCCAGGGGACAACAGAGACCTGGGACAGGCAGGCAAAGCACCAGGGAAACCTGCTGCAAATTCCCATTGCCCATGCACTTGGCTTCCAGGACAAGGATGGTGGAAAAGACATCAAGGAAGAAAAATGGGATCATTGTCAGATAGTAAGGGCATCAGTCTGATTCATCTGCTATTAACAGCCTGCCTGTCTAAAGGGGCTCAGCTGCAGCCAGGGACAAGGAGGTGGGCAAACAGGGATGGAAGTGGCTGCAGTTTCTGCTGTCTGCTGGCAGTGATGCTGAATAAACCACGGGATGGGATGCAATGGGATAAAATAACGTCACTGCTCTGAATTCCAAGGTTGAAAAGGCATCTGTGAAACAGCAGGGGTTATTTCACATAAATCATCTCACATTCATCATTTTAGGAAATGTAAATTCCTGGTATAAGCAAAAAAAAATTCATTTAGATATCTATGAAACTGAAGAAAAAAAAGAAATGCAAAATGAAAATTTGGAGATCTGATTCTTTCTGATGAAAATGAGTTGTGAGGTTCCAGTTTTTCAGCTCACTGGGGCCCCAATTAATATTTTTTTTCCTATGCAGGATGTAAAATCATGTTGTTATGTTTTGGTATATGAAAAAAGGGATGCTATTGTTTTGAGATTGGAAAAAATCCTCTTTCTCTCTTTCATTGTTAATAAGGCACGAAAAATAACAAATCTTCACTGTGCAAGAACCTTTGCTATTCTGCACTTGGGGCTTTTCCCCTGTCTCCTGCCTTTCCCCTCATCACTAATAATCATGTAAATATGCAAAGTATTTCAGAAAGAGAGAAAGGAGATGTGCCTCTGAGATAACACAACATATTTGCAATTTCAGGGGAAGAGTCATTTGCAGCTCTGAACCTCTGCTAATGAGAGTAACCTCGTGCTTAGTGGGAATGTTAATCAATTAGACACACAGAGTATTAATGATGTTCTTTTGCCTAATTAGATTAGCAAAACACGAGTACAGCCACTTTGGTTTTTCCCTTCCAGCTCTCTGACTTGTGCTCCCAAGGAGCACCACCCATCTGGCTCCCTCCAGGATGCTCTGGAGGGAGGTATTTCCCCAGGCACCCCCGGAGCAGGGAGCAGCTGGGTCCTGCCTATGCCACAGCTCCCCGTGCCCACCCTGGGGACAGGCAGGACACCACAGTGGGAGGGATGCGGCAAGATTTTTAGTTCTCCCTAGAGTTTTTAAACTTTTGAAGGCAGAGGTTTAGCAGCTCATCCGTCTGCTCTGGGCTGCCACAGGGAACCCCCAGTCCCCGAGCTCCAGCACCCACGGAGCTGCAGCACATTATTTCAGGGGAGCTCAGGGAGGACCAGATGCTCTCCCGTGTTCATAGGACTCACAGAGAATCTAAAACCCAACTGGGCATTCCCATGAGCCATCCCACGTGGAGCTACCGGGATCTCCATGATAACAAAACAACAGGGCTATGGAAAAATGAGATGAGCCTTATCTCCAAGGGAAGAGCATCGTAAGATCTAGAGCAAGACAAGAAGCAGATAAGATGACAGAAACATTCACAGGTCCACTGACCTACAGAGTGAGATGCCTGAAACACACTGATAAACTGTCCTGAGTGTTCATCAATTTTCCTTCTGGTTATCTGATGTATGCAGATGCAGGTAACACACTGCTCAGCTCCCAGCACAGAGAAGACGAAAGACAGGCACTGCAATGTATTACTGAGGGAATATTCTTAGAGCAGATCCAAATGAAGTGTTAAAAGGATTGCACAAACTAAATGATCTTCCCAGCTTGCTGGTGGAGAATTGGGGATTATCATGTAAAAAAAAAAAAAAAAGGAAAATAAAGTTTTAACATATCATTAAAGGAAGTTGAAAACTCTAACTCAGAAAGCCCCAGACTGGGCTTCTTTAGCAGCTTGGGCTGTTTCTCAGAAGAAGCACAAGAAGCAGCAATTCTTTAAGAAGTAAGTTAGATGGACAACCTCCAGCTGATTCTGTTTGATGCCAAAAAGCACAAATCCATCTTTTTTTGGGTGCATCAAGTTAATCCTATTGCATTTTTAATTTTTTTCTCCCAGAGTAAAACAAAAAATAGTATCTGCATTTCTCAAAAAAAAATCTACTGCCAATCAATCCTTGGAATGAAGGCATGCAAAGACTATGGGTACTTTACTTTTGCTATTAAAACTGTTTTTCATAGTTATTGCTTAGGTGATAACTAAGCAGTTGGAAATGGCACAGGGTGCCCAGAGAAGCTGTGGCTGCCCCATCCCAGGAAGTGCTCAAGGCCAGGTTGGACAGGGTTTGGAGTAACCTGGTCTAGTGGAGGGTGTCCCTGCCCATGGCATGGGGGTCAGAATGGAATGATCTTTAAGGTCCCTTCAAACCCAACCATTCCATGGTTCCATGATTCTGTGAACTACTGGGCAGATTTTACCTGTAATGTCACAGAGGCTCAGATAGCTCATAATTTTTAATTAATCCTCCTGCTGAGGTGAAAGTCTTCATCAACTTTCAGAGCATTGCTCCACTTGGAACAGTTTTTGTATTTTTAAACCAGATAGCTAGAATAGTAAGAGATCACATTTTTCCTATTAGTTTGAACCAGGACACATTAGTATGTTGAACACTCATGTCTAGAGATACAGTTTCTATAGTTACTGCAATATTCATTTTATAGCAGCTTTGTTTCCCCTTTCCTAGAACAGGAGGTTTGTAAAGGGAATTTTTGGTGGGTTCATCCCATTGCATCTACTTTTAGGAGCTTTCTCAGGACTCTCTTAACTGACAGTGTTACTTGGTAATGAAGCAGGAGAGATGTAATCCAACTGAAAATTTTAATTTAATGTGAGATTTGTTCTTCTTTGTGTCTCTAGGAAATTGGAGGGCAGGTTCCTGGCTGAAGAAGACATGCAGCACCTCATTAGAAGGGGCAGAATGGTCTCATTTCCATCTTCTAAAATTGCTGCGTGCGGGTCAAGATGAAAACTTCAGGGAAGACAAGAAAATTTTAGCATTTATTCTGTTCCAGAGAAAATTATTTTTCGCCATGGAAAATACCAGCACATTCTGCTCCCTCAAACGCCCTGGAACTGTCCAATAGAAACCCAGTTCTCCTGCAGCAGAGCCACAGCCACTCCACACCTCCTGCCCACCCCCAAGTTCATGGGTTGAGGCTGCTCAGGTTGGTAAAACAAACACCTTTCCCTTAACCTGCCACTATTCTGTTTTGCTGTTTGATTTTAAAGCAAGCCAGAGAAGTTATTAATGATGAGCCTGACTCAGAGCCCACTGGGCTCAAGTATAAGGTTTTCCACCAAGTTCAGCTGGGCCAGAGTACCTGGGGTTGTTTCTGTGCTCCAAACCAAGCATACTTTGTAACTTCAGAACACAGGTAAGCTTTTCTCAGAGTGAGTTGAAAGGATCAGGCTAATAGGAGTCAAAATTATCACATTTGGGGAAATAAAATCATAATATAAAGAGAAAAACTGCCCTTTGAGTGACAGCTCAGAGCCCTCCATCCCTGCTTGGGAAGGGAATGCATCAAATTATCAACTTTTGTATAAATAATGCAGCTGCTCTGTTTGAACCCTCACCTCTTGCACAGCTTTGTGATTACAAATGATATCTACTTTATGTAGAAGAATGTGTGCTAGGAACTAAACCTTTACTTTGGATCTTAATAAAATGTATTTGTGGTTTTTCTGTTGCAAACCTGGAATCCAGTGCACTAATTTGATTTTTGTCTTTTCTATAAAGCACCGAGAATTTGCTCTCAGGAGCACACAGAGGTTCTGGACATGCCATCGTGCTGCTGTCTCCATTGCCATCTAGTGGTACCATCCCCAGTGCCACCTGACCCTGCACAAAACCCTGACTGTGGCCAGGAACAGGGTCTGGCCCCCTGGGAAAAGGGACATTCTTTTTTTTGATTAAATCAAGTCATGCCAGTCAGGTGTTGTTTGGGTTTTGCTTCTTTTCCCTTCCTGTATTATATTAAACTAGGTATAAAAAGTGAATTCTCAGTGTTTGCTGCCATTCCTGTCTGCAGGTGGGCTGCAGGGATGGGGGCAAGGGGAGCTGAGGGTGCAACTGCTGGGACAGGAAGGCATCGAGGCTCTTCTGCACACATGGGCATGGGAGACCATGGCAGCAGGAGATGGGTAGGAAGGTCTAGGAAGCTCTGAAAACCCATCTATATATCTTTCAAAGCTTTTATTTGCTGGCATTTTAAAACCTCCAGGAAGCTTCCAAACCAACTCCTCACCAGAGAAAACTGGCTCACTGACTACCTGAGATTTTGTCTACAATAAATAATGATCAGTTCCTCCTGCTTTCCCTCCCTCTGGGCACTCACGTGTTTTACTTCCCTGCAGTGTCTCCTCAACACCAACCTCAGTTTGTTTGTATTCTTTTAACAGTGGGAATCACCCTTAGCAAACCACAGGTGACACAGAACTCTGACCTCATTTACCTAGTGCAGGGCTGGCAGAAACTCTATGGCTTTAACAGGGTTGGTCTGCGGATGAAGAAAGGAAATGAAAGTTTTTCTTCCCCAGAAACTACAAACCTCCTTTTCCCCTCCAAAGCAATTATCCTCTGCCTCAGGAGGAAAGGGTAAATCAGTAGGAGACACCAACCAACAGGGTCTCAATGTCACCTGGTGCCTGGTTTTATTAACACTATGATTTAAACACAAACCTGAGTTCAAACTCTCCTCCTTGCAGACACCATGATGACCTGCAGCAAAGCCTGGCACAACGAATACACCCCTGCCAAGAACAGCAGCTGGGAAATGGTCACAACTGATGAAACACACACACACAAATACCTGTGAAATACTGATTGTATTACTATGCTTTTATAGCAACATAATACTTCAATGAACTGGGAAAGACACTTCCAATTTTTTAAGTTAGCTGTACACTTAAACAATCTGTTTATGGTTGCTGCCTCGTTGCTGCTTACTAAAATTCATGATTTACTAGTCCCACAGCAACACAATAAATGCCCAGAATCCCACAAGCTTTTGTTTTGCTCGGGAAACAACACACTCAGATAAAACTCATTTTATAAACACTAAAATTGCATTTCAATATCCATATATATATATTAAGAAAAACTTCTACCTTTCATAAATACATCATACATAAAATATGTTCCCAAAATACATTCATGCATTTCCCCCATCTAAGACCCCTGCTTGTACCCAAAGTGTCTAAGGTGGGACGGGCAAGGCCTGGAGAGAGGCAGTTTGCAGGTGGTTCCAAACGCAAGTGAAGGTTGTGAAGAAGCCTGTGGTGTTTGTGTGGTGTTGTGGTTAACTCTTGCATCAGTGGGTCTCATCCTGCCTCCCTGGTAAAACAGGGCTCTCCTGCACACTGTGCCCCAACAAAGCTGCACCAGCAGCCTGTGTACAAGCAGCCAAAAGCCACCATCCATCTCAACCTTAGAACTTTTAGTTTTTCCAGCAGTTACTGGAGATAACATCATGGAATCACAGAATGGTTTGGGTCGGAAGGGACCTCAAAGCTCATCTTGTTCCAACCCTTGCTGTGGGCAGGGACACCTTCCACTAGACCAGGATGCTCAAAGCCCTGCCCAGCCTGGCCTTGAGCACTTACATGGATGGGGCAGAGATGCTCAAGGAATGCTTTGGAAGCAGGAATGTCACCATCTGGCTTTGGTGGAAGGGAATCTGAATGGAAGAAGCTGCTTTCTTGATGACCATAGACCTGAAGATGGACCACTCTCCCAGCACCGCCATCTCTGTCTGTAATGGGAATGGCTTCACCTCTGCTCTGAGAGTCAGTCCTTTGCTAACAGAGCAAGAAAATGCCCATCCCATGTCTGTTTATGAAAGTATAAATACACAAAATATACAAAAACATCTACAAAATAATTCTAAGTAGGAGCTGGCACAAAAAAAAGCACCAGTTTTGCAGCTCAGTGATGTAGGTCCCGTCCCCTGTGAACATGGTTCTACAATGTAGGATTCCAGGGGCTGGTCACAGCCTCCCCTGGAGCTGTACCTGGATCATGTGGCTGTGTAAATACAGGCAGACCAAGCACTAACCTTGCCTGATCTGGACTGAGAGAGAAGCCAGTCATAAACATGCCCAAATTCTACTTTTGCTCCTCAGAAAGGGTCCAGGTCAATATGGCAAGTGCACATTCATACACCATTTTGGGAACACTGCCCTCTCTACTTGCAAGCAGGCCAGTTACAAGTCAGCATCCCCTTCCCACAAGGCAGTCCTATCCCTTAAGCTTCTGGTCTAGAGGCAAACTAAATTCACCCTAACTTGTCCACTTACCCAAACCCAACGTCTTTACAGAACAACCAAACAGAAGCATTGCATAGATCTGTATCTCATGTCTTCCCACACCCAGCAAACAGCAAGAAGTTCAAGTTTTGCACAGTACATTACAAAAGGCATCACTTTTAAACAACACAAGGAAAAAAAAAAGAAGTGTCACCACAGTGTAAACCCTGCAATGAGTGAGGCAGTGAGTGTACAGTGCTTGGCAGCTCTGGGAAGACTGCCTGTAGTGTACTCATGGATTTGTTAATCAAATCTCCTCTCAAACCCATCTCCCCTCACATGGTAGTAGGAAATTGCATAATGAGAGAACCTGCTCCTGGACAAACGGAGCAATGCTGTGTGTCACAGGAAGGAGGAGGACACTGCCAGGGCCATCTGCTTTGCATACAGTAGTTGAAGGGCCAGTTGTCCTTGTTGCAGGACAGCAGAGCTCTTTCCAGGCTTGGGAGGTCCCAACAGAAGTTTTGCTACAGTTGGCTTTACAACTGAGATGAGATACAAGGGCCCAGATCCTCTGGTGGATTAAACCCCACATGCTCCATTGGAGTTACCGGTGCTTATTTCCACGAGTGGAGAACACGGTCCTCACTTGTCACAGACACAGAATAAAGCTACGGTAGCCCTTTCTTTAAATAAAATTAAATAACTGCATATGGCACCAGCGCATGATTTTAAATGTGCTTCTGCCATTAAGAAAATAGCAAAGCACACCAGTGGTTAATTAAATTATTTATCTTCAGCTAAAAAAAAAGTTATAATATTACTATTAATTTAAAACCCCCTGGGGACTGCGTAATGTCTTCTCATCATGTTTTTGAGGCTGAGAAAGTCACTTGCATGAGTACAGCACTATATATCCTCTTCAGGTGACAGTGAAGGCTTGTGCTCCTGGAGGTCACCATTGCCATTTTCGGATGCATCTGAGCTGCCTGGAGCTGACTCCAGTGGTGGAGGTTTGTAGAGTAAACAGGCGACGATAAAGAAGGTTGTCCCAAGCACCTGCAGCCACAAAGACACCCCATTACTCTCTGCTTCCTGCAAAACCTGGTGCCTGTCCCACATCTGGAATGGGATCTGGTGACCAAGCTTTGGGGAGGAGGTGATGCTGGAGGCCAGCCTGGGGAGCAGAGCAGCACACAGAGCAAGAGAGGGTAAAAATAAGTATTTGGGCAGCCCCATAGCAATGGGACAGTGAGAATTTGCCCCATACAGACATTTGGAGCACAGTGCTGCATAAGCCAGCTCTGCCTGAGCCATTTGCTGGAAGGCTTTTGAAAGGCTCTTTATCAGCAACTGCTAAACACTACTATCTAGGGCAAGTGCTTGTTTGCGAGCAGTTAAAATGATGGTTTTCTGCTAATAAATAAAAACTACAGCTCTAAGCTCTCTTATTTTCTAGCAGTGATCTGGGAATGGTTATTAACAGCCTGCCCACATAGCCATCCCTCACTCTTACTAACACATTGCAGTTATATATTTTACTCAATTTCTAGCAAACATCACTTTGGTTACTGTTTGGAGAAGAGGAGATATTTCATATGGCACAAAAGAAGCTGTAAGCCTAGAAAATAATGGGAATTTAGGAGAATGATGGTGTCTGGAGCACCATTACCTGGTGAGAAGGAAACAGGGCTTTTGACTTCCCTGAGAACAAATCTCATGTACAAATTTAATATTCTCTAGTGGAGGCCTGATCAGGACATTCCAATTTTGTGAAATTCTCTCCCAGAGCAAAATGTTGACTCCTAAAGACCTGATTGATTTATCAGAGAGTGAAGTTAACAGGCAGCATCACCTTGTAGACCAGTCCAGCGATGAGGGTGTTTCGGCTCATGGCTGAGTTCTGGTAAATGTAGCAAGAACCCTGCTCACCACACTGGTCCTGCCAGAGCAGGCAGGATTTATCAATCATGGATCCAAAGGCAATGGGGCCAGGGATGCCTCCTGTGGAAGAGAGAGTGGACCTTCAGTTTGGACAGCACCTACACACTAGCGCTGCAAATCACAAGGTGCTCTCAAGAAAAGAATCAGGTTCTGCTGCTACCATGACAGGGAAAACTCATCCTGCAGCATCCAGAGCCACAAGGTATCAAAAATATGCTGGATTTCAGAATCTGAGAGTCCAGCAGGTCTTTTGACCATCCTGACCTATATGTTGCACAAGAGCCAAAAGACACACAGGAGCTTCAATACCTCTGCTCCTTTTTCTTAAGATAAGGGCACGCTGCCAAACATTGCTCCTCTGCCACCTGTGACAAGTCACAGAACCCTCCATTCAGTTTGCAAATCACATGCAAATGGAATTAGGTTTTTATGAATGACAGCAAATAAAAGAAAGCATCCTCCTTTCAACAGTGCATTCCTACTCTCTTCTTTTCCAACCCAATGTGTTTTATTTTTAGGTGACAGCTTGGCACACACTCCACAAAAACACAAGACCACACCAGTGCACAAACTCCCTCTGCTCCATACCTAGTGTTCGTACCACAATCCACTGGATCCCGAGTGCAAAGGACCTTTGCCTGTCAGAGACACACCTGGGGAACAAAAGGGGTTTGTTTAAAGATGCTGCCAGGCTGCCCAGCACCTCCCTGCCCTGCAGTACCACACCCTCCAGTCCAGCACACCTGGGACCGCCAGCCCCTCTGGAGACTGAGGATCACCCCCAGTGCAATGTGCCCCCACCACTGCTGTAAACATGAGTGTATTCCATGGCAGAGGATAAATCTTCCAAGGCTGAAATTTGCTTTCCCAACTAGACTGTGAAGGGAATTAGTCCTGATGTCTCCAGGCTGCCAGTAATGAGCTGGTTACCATCACGCCTTCCCCATGGCTTGAGCCAGAGGGATAAAGTGAAGAGGTGGCTACTGAAGCTTCTTGCAGCACAGGCAGAGGACAAGGCCATCCTGTGCTTACCTCAGAGTGGCAGTCAGGGCAGGAATACTGCTCAGGAAGGTGAAGAGGATGACCACGAACATGAAGCACAAGAGCAAGGGCCGTTTCGCACAGGAGGAGGTGCATTTCCCTGCCTCTGCATCTCCGGGGCCAGGCAGGAGGGTTTTCTCAACACAGCTACACTCATGATAGACCTGGAAAAGAAAGGCTGATGGGTGTTCTGCCAAGGAAAGCACAGTGATAGTAAAGGCTTTAAAAAGAAATTCAGGGAGGGCAGAGAACAGCTGGTTTCACTCCCGGAATGAAGGGAAGTGGAAATCAAGCTGCATTCTTGACACGCCACTGTTTCAAAGTGGGTCAAACCTGTGGACACTTCTGCAGAGGTGGCCAAATCATTCCAAAGATGTGCCACCACCTTGTTAATGCACAGTGCTTACAGACATACCTTCTTGCCATTTCTGAGGTTTTCAGACACTTTTTTGCAACCAGCGTGGCAGGGAGAGTAATACATAATGTCATCACTCCCGCAGACAGGGCTGTAGGTCTCCTGCAAACAGCCACACTCAGCATTGCAGGCTGCTGTCAGGTTGAGATGACCACCAGGCAAAGCACTAAGGGAAACAAAGGAGCAGTCAGTGAACAGCATTTTCCAGGAGGAAATGAGTAGGGGAAGAGAAGGAGAAGGGTGGACAGTAAATGTGATGGATCCCCAAGGAACATAAAGCCAGGCTTGGGAAGAGTTTCATCTCACCCAATTTAAACTTGCCCTGGAGCTATCTCTTTCCCACAGCTACCAAGAGAGTTTAAGGGACCAGCTCTTAGGGTGACAATTCCATTTGGAGAGAAGATTCCCACTTTTGGTCCAGTTTATCCCACTGGCTAGAGATGGAGCACACTGTGAAGGCAACTGAAGAGTGGAGTACCTTACATTCTGGCAGTGCTGATCTCCCCTTTCTAACTAGGGAATCTCTCTCATAAACTCCACCTAGCTGCAAAAGTTAAGACACTTAATTTTCTGTGTCTCATGCTCAGTATCTGCCTGTAAGACTGACTAGACATCAATTTTCATCCCCAACACATTCCTATGTGACTGCCACTAGCACTGTGTGTTTGGAGTTATGCTTCTATTCTGACCAGAGCCCTGCAGCACAGGCAGATGGGGTGGTTGTTGTTACCTTCCATTGTACATCTGTGTTACTCCTGCCATTGGCATGTTAGGGCAGTGGATAAAAAAAATGAATATTGCCAGCAGACTTGACACTGTGCAAAGTAAACACAATTTGATGATTCCTGAACAGCGGAGTTTAAATTTATTCACAAGGAATCCTCCCAGGAATGTGCCCCCACCTCCGGCTGGCACAACCAGATAACCTGAAAAAACAAGGGGGAAAAAAACACAAACAAGTTTAGAAATGTCAGTAAGGAGTTTTCATGTTTGAATACAGTAATTGCGTGTGTCTTGTATATAAATGACCCCTTGGTTGCTGTGTGGCTTCTTGGTGGGGGTTCAGTGGACGCTGCTATAGTAGATGGTCGTCTGTAGTAGCTCAGGTAACATGGCATGAGCCTGGCAAGGCAGCTTCTCCTACCCAGAGATCTTAAAACTGACTCTTTGAGAAGCCCATCATGAGTATTGATGCCTGTTGGACATCACTTCCTTGGTCTATGTTATGGCAGCTACAAGAGGATCCTCCCAGCTTTTGGATGCTGGCAAAATATGTCTCCCAGCCCATCCCTTGTTAGAGGAAACATTTATTCAATGTTTTCTGATAATGCACTAGAAGGAACAGACTACAATTATTTTGCCTTCCTCTAGAGGGTAACAGATGGCTACAGAAGTGACACATTTCTTCCTGATGTCAGTAGATTCAGCTCTGAAAACTCACTTGGTGGAGATGTGCTGATGGGAAATGATCCTATCTAACAGCTGAAGAGGATAACCACTCCATAAATGAACTGCAAAGCATTTGTCTC
Organism: Myrmophylax atrothorax; assembly: GCA_026770055.1. NCBI lineage: Eukaryota > Metazoa > Chordata > Aves > Passeriformes > Thamnophilidae > Myrmophylax > Myrmophylax atrothorax. The sequence goes on from JAOXXN010000252.1 coordinate 9,593,031, forward strand.
CACACTAAATGAGCTAAAGTGCTCTTCTATTTGTTGCCAAAATGGGGAAACATTGCAAAAGCATGGTTTCCTTACCAAAAAAGGTAGCAGCTTCAGAGGCACTTAAACTAAACTGAGACTCCAGGAACTTGGGTCCAAAGGTGGACATCCCAGCAATGAGGGTGGCTTCAGTTGCTCCTGCCAAGCAGAGGAAGATGAAGGTGGGGTTCTTCAGAAGTAGCAGCACTGATCTGGGAAGGACAAATGTATTGGAACTGAATCACTGTGGCACATTTTGACCTCAGGTCTGTCCCTACATTTAAGTTAGAAGGATCACATGTTAGATGAAGCAGCATCCCATCACGCTGCACCTCTTTGAAAGAAAAAATACCAAAAGGGAGCTAATAGGAGTTTGAAAGAGCAGTGACCTTTATGCTTATTGAGCCCTACCAGCCAAGGAAGGATGCTGAGGGTACCCTCACCTATCCCTAGGTACCTGCACAGACCAGATGTCATAGTGCATGTGTGTGATAAAATTCACATCAAGGGCATCCATGACTTCCACATGGACGATGTCAGCAGTAATTTTCCAATATTTAGGGTCAGGCCGAGTATTTTCTCTTCCTAAATGGGGCAATACTGAAAGGACATTACTCCCCAATAAATCTTAATCACTTCAAGGTTTTGTTAGGCTCTGATGGCAGATATCTTTGGACTCCTGACTCACCCAAGAGCAGGGAACATAGTAGAGCTACATCCTCAGATACACGTTACTCGTGCACCCACATCCTCAGAACAGTAACAACCTCAGGGAAAATACCAAGCAAGCCTTTCTATATGGAGGAAACACCTCCAAGACACTTTATACCCACTAAAAACCAGAAAGTAATCTTTCTCCCACAATCTAAACACAGCTTTACTTGAAGCTTAATGTATAAGTTGAGTAAATAGATTTTATTTTGACCCACTAGGATTTAGTAGAGAGCTGCAGATAAGCCTGAAAAATTGCCATCTGTCATTTATATGCAGATCCAGCAACAATTCCATCTCTGAGACACAGAAAGGCCCTCAGGCACATGGGATGGTCTCAATTACCTCTTGCTACCTCGGATATTGGACAAAGAGGGCTGACACTGCTTTGCAGGGGACATTTTGTAACCAACTTGAAATTCTGCCACATGACTTTCCCCAAGCCAAGCCCAGACCAGTGCCACAGGTTATCCCATTTCTAGGATGGGCACAAACCCATCATCCTGCAACAGTGACAGCAACAGGGATGCCGTGAGATGCTCACTGAACAGAAAGGAACAGTCACTCACCACCTTCTGCTCCAGAGGAAATGTGAGACCAGAGAAAACCTACTGTAGTACAAGTGAGAGAGAGACGTGCTGAGGCTCAGCCTCAGATTTATACAACTTTACTCACATCAAGGGAGAATTTCATTACATCAATAGAACAAATAAGCTGAAAGACAGAAATACCAAACATTCTACACTTTGATTACATGAAGCTTTACACTAAACATTGTTTAGATACTGGGATTAGTTTAATTTACTAAAATATTTTCTAGATCTTTCCAACTATGGTTAATTTGGAAGCACAAAGCCTAACCTTGTAGAAAAAAACACCTGTGGACCTTGTGGCTGATGCAGGAAATGGACAGTGCCTTCCCTTTTTTACAGAGAAGAGCTGTTCCCTGGCACCAGCATGACTTTGTGCCCTTTGCCCAAAGGTTATAGGTTAGACTTGCAGGTAGAAAAATGCAAAGGAACTCCTTTCAGCACTTAGAGTAAGGATTTATTAACATAATGTCATCTGTTTGAAGACAGAAGACATAGCTGTGAGCAGCTATGGCACATAAAATCTTACCAAAGTCAACACAGACCTTTTCATCACTACCATTAGGACTTCAAATATACCCAGAAACCACCTCACTCTTGAATAGCCGTGACTGTCCTCAGTTCTTGCAGCCAAAGGGATTTCAGGAGGCTTGGCACTGCACAGAGAAGAATCCCACCATCTATAAAAGCTGACCCTCCAATTTACTGATATGGACACATATAGGAACTTTTCCATCACACAGTGGTTCTCCTGAGTAGGCTGGGCCCACCTGTATAACCAGAGCCTGCTCCCCTGAGAAGCCCTGGCATGCCCAAGACACCCCAGACTGTAACAGAGCACAGACACAAGCTAATGAATCATTAATAGATGGATATTTAAGCAATTTATTCACAGCATGTGAATGGGGTCATTTCCAGCATAAAATGACGCCTACAGTCACCACCATCAAGGGAACAGAGGGCAAGGTAGCTGCAGTAAAGCCATGAGACAAACCAAAGTCCCAACCTGCACCTAATCCAAGAGTGATGAGCAAAATATTGACCACAGCTTCTCATGTTGAAGATCAGGACTTGGCAGACCAGTGAATGATCCTCACAAACTCTGTTCCCCACCTCACTAGGACAAAGCCTCCTCTCCTGGCACAGCTCTACATGCCTCCTGTTTGAGCCCCTCTGCTCTGACAGGAGGGGTTATTCCAGGAGAACAATCATATGGAACCAGAGAAAGGAAAAGGCTATTTTATCAGGCCTTTTCAGCCCAGGAGTTAAGACAGAAGTCTCTTCAGGGCAGAGGATTAAGCTGTAAGGGCTGCATTCCTGTAAGCTCCTGCTCTTAGACAGCACTGTGAATACAGCAATTCATTAACCTCGCTTAGAAAGGACCTGATGGCATGGAACAGTATTTTATTTCATCAATATTTCTGCTTATCTTTGAGACTGTTCCTGTCTGTACTGTGAGAAAATGTGTAGCACAATCCCTTACTAAAATAAAAGGAACAGTGAGTGTCCTTTGACCTCACTCTCCAGCCTGGTCCACGTGTCCCCAAGAGCTGCCTGCACAGATGTGATCTCCTCTTTAATGCAAGTTTCCAGAATAGCAAGCCTTTAAGGCACTTCCCTTTTATTAATCAAAACCAGGGACCACAAAAGTCTGTTGGGTTTTTGCTTTCAAGTGAAAAACCACACTAAGGTCTGGACTGATACAAATTGTTTGATATGAGCTCCCCACCTTCAGCTATTTGTTCTTCAGCAATGAGGGGTGAAAGAAGATGCTCCCGAAGGAGGACTGACTCCTTTCCTGCTGTCAGACAGCCTTCACCAAAAAACAGGGGGAGCTTTGTTCCAGACAACCAAGAAAAGCATCAACCACTGAATTTCATCCCTCTCTGCTACCCCCTCTGTTTGTGCTGGTTTTAGTCATACCCTTATCATTATTTAAATGCAGGTTTTGAATTCAATTTCCGTGCAGAGAATAAGCCATGACCTTGGAAAATGGCACCCAGTCAAGAATGCCATTTAATAACAGTATTGAAATCTGTTCAATGTAATATTCTTCACAAAACTGTCTTAACCCCTGCTAAACTTCCTCCGAAGTCTCCAGGAATTCCAGACTGATGTGAGCTGTTGTATTGACACAACACAGATCGACTGGTGCCAAAAACTCCGGTACTGAGCACCTGCTTCCATCCTCCTCTGCCAACACAACAGCAAAGACCACAACTAAAGCTCAGAAATAATTGTTGGCAGTGGCCTGGGGTTTGGCAATATTGAGTGTTTGCCTTTGCATGGAGCAACTGTCACATATGGATATTGACTGCAAGCTCCAAAAGGAATCGATACTCAGGTATCTCTGCAACATCCAGAGCCTGCATGCCAGCTAACCCCAAGCTGTAAATAAAGCAGCAAGCACCTCTCCCCCTACCCTCCCTTTAAATAAAACTCAACACAACAAAAAACAATTACAAAATATTTTAAAGATTTCATAGCAAAAGTTTCCAGGCTAAAAGATCACATTTTATTTTGGTCACTGGCTTGTTCCCTGCCAGGACCCCTTTAAAACACCTCCTACCAGACCTCTCTTGGTGCAAGAATGCTCACTTGCACCACTGAGCCAAGCAGCAGCTCAGAGATTAAGCAAGTTGCTGTGTCACTGCCTTGCTGGAGAGATAAGAAGTAGAAACACATAAAAGGTGTCTGGAAGATGTGAAGGCAAAAGGAAAAAAAAAGGAAACTAAGAATAAAAGAGAAAGGGAACTGAAAGCTACAGTGCAGTATATCTTGTTCCCTGGATTTGGAATGGAGCTGTGAGAATCAGGGGGCCTGTTTCATCTTGTTTCTCATTAAAAGGACAAAACAGGGATCTAACATAGATAAAAATAGAGGAAAGGAAAAAAGTCCCGAGGGGCTGGAGAGGAGGAGATGTTGGAAAACACGCAGTTGGGCCAGGTGAGGCCAGGCATAAGCAAACAGGCAGAAATAATGCTGCTGGCGAGAGGGAAAGAGCTGGCAATGCCTGGGCATCTCCAGTCACATAAAGCTTGGCATCAGGCCACTTTTGGTGGAACTCAGCATGTGGCATAGGACTGCAGGTGGATCTGCACACGTGGATGTGAGCCTCTGAAAATCCTAGATGGGATCGGTCACTTGTGCCCTGCTCTGCCATGCAACCCCCAGCACCAGTCCTAGCACAGCTCCTTCACTGAAAGCTCCCAGATGCTGATGGGACCAGGTGCTTTGACACCTCCTCTGCAAGAAAGTGTCATTGCTGGAAGATGGGCAAAACCTTTGAGCTGGTAGGGTTGAAAGCAAGCTCAATGTGGGCCCATTACTCTCTCCCCTGAACCTCAGACATGGAGTGGTTTTCTCACCGAGGCAGATCTTTAACTGTTTTCCCAAAGTCTGGATCCGATGCTTTTTTGTGACTCCCATCCTTTATCTGATGAGCCTCTGACACCCTCATAACGATATACCGCTGGGACCCTGAAAACAAGAGGCAAACAGGAACAAGGAGCATGTCAGACATGGGATGTGGATGCCACTGAAGCAGTGGATTTGCAGAGGGAAAATGCAACACAACATCCTCCCTCTGCCAACAGCTGCAAGGGACAAGCAGTAAAAGAGGCAGATGGAAAACCAAGGCAGTGAAATCCGTTTAGGAATTACAACTTAAGCACTGCAAGTTATTCCTTTCCCCCTGAGGCTCCAGCAACACACGCACATGAGGGTGCAAGCCCCAAGGCAAGAGTGAGCAGCACAGTCCCAGCCCCAACCCTGAAGCCGTGGTGAAGCCACATACCCGGGAGGCGCTGGGGGTAGCCCAGGATGGGGATGGAGATGAGGAGAGAGGCTGCTCCAGCCCCGAGGAAGCCGATCCACCATGCCCCCACCCACAGCGTGTTCTCTGGGGAGATGCTGATCCTGTGAGAAGCGAAGCCAAAAGGACACAAAGGAGAGAGGTGGTGGTTGGAAACAGAGCAGGACAGCTCAGTGTGCCTCTTGGTGAGGCTGGCAGGGACTGGTGGGGACACTAAGGGGATGACAGTGAAGGAAACCGAGCTCTGGCCTCTCCTATGGTGATCTCTTGGGGATGCCACATCCACCATCCCTCCTGGCACACCACAGCACTGCCTGTCTGATCAGAGAGCACAACACTTAAAGAGCCCAGGAAATTATATAACTTAATTCTTGTTTAACCTCTGGCTTACACATTCACCTCACCCCTTTTCAATTGTGCTTTGAGGGTTGCTAAGATTCTTGTTCCACCCCAAACCCACCCTTTGCAAGAAAATTGGTGGAAATAACCCATTTCTTCCCCTGGAAACCCTTTCTCCCTTTTTAATCCATTCATCTAGTCTAATGGAAGGTGTCCCTGCCTGTGGCAGAGGGGTTCGAACTAGATTATCATTAAAGTTCCTTCCAACCCAAACCATTCTATAATTCTGTGATCTGCCAAAGAACCTGTAAGGAAACAAGAATAAATTATAAATACTACAAAGCAATGAGGGACTAAGCATCCTGGTGGGATGACTGGGAGGACCAGCAGCAGTGCTGATAGCACTGCCTCATCAGAGAACTCATTCAAAAAATTCACCTGCTGCTTGTAGCCTCATTAGCACAGGCAGTGCAGCGTGAAGGAGGATTTAAGTTGACAGGTTTGTCAGCAATTTTCCTCCAGTACCAGCACTAATGCAAACCACCCTTGAGCCTCTCCCCCTGCAGACACACCACTGAATACCACAGGCACACTTCCACCCAGCCACCAGGTCATTGCTCCAGATCATTGTTATTATTTATTTTTTACCCCAAAGGAAACTTAGAGCATAAAGGGAAAGGAACAAGATTTTGTTTTAACAACTTACTCTCTGCCAATTTCAGTATAAATATTTAGAAACATTCCTCCTACCAGATAACCCGCTGCAGGCCCAAGGATTGCAGCAGTGTAGAAAACAGCTGAAAAGGAAAACAAGCTGTGTTAGACAACCAGCAGCCTGTCAGCTGAGGATGCTGCAGAGCACTGCTGGTGCCCTGCATCCCCAGCTCAATTCCCTCCTGGATGCAGAATGCTCAGCCTCTGGCTACATCACACCCCTCTCCCTAAACCATTGAGACACAAACACAGAGAGTTCCAACAAAGTTTCATCTCACGCTTCTGTGCCAGGGAAACTTTTGCATCCAATCTGGGAATTTTTAAAGCAAGGGGCAAGGAAAATTGGTTCAGTGGAAAACCATGTTTAGCAGACATGCATCTGACCCTGCTGCCACATCCCCACTGCCAGTGGGATAAGCAGCACTGTTTTATCCCCACTGACGACATGCAATGTCTATGCTCAATGCAGCACCACTTGCACTTATTTTGGTTTTCTGTTTAAACCTCAATACACGGAAAGATCACCAACTTGCTGATGATCTCCTTGTGATCTCCTTCCCACGCTACACAGCCTTTTGATAAAATATGGGAAGACTAAAAAATTTTGAAATTGCTAAAAGATCACCCTTACAGCAATTTTACCAAAGAGAACTGTAAGTATTTGGCAGCTGCTGAGTGACCAGCAATACAGAGGAGTGAGCTGAGCCTCTGTTCTTGGCTGTACTTTGCACCAGCAGGAGCTGAGCAGCCCAGTGACCATCCCTGCTCTGCTGTGGCACTAAAGGGGTGATGATTTAAGGGTTTAGATTAGATATAAAAAAGGAGTTTTTTACAATGAAGGTAAGAAAACACTGGCACAGGCTGCCCAGACAGGTGGCAGATGCTCCATCCCTGGAAACAATCAAGGCCAGATTGGACAGGGCTCTGAGCACCCTGATCAAATTGAAGGTGTCCCTGCTGATTGCAGGGGGTTGGACTAGATGACCTTTAAAGGTCCCTTTGAACCCAAACTATTCTGTGGCTCTATGTCCCCTTGCACAGATGGGGTATGGCCTCATGGCAGTCTGCCAGAAATGCTAATGCCATACACACACCAGGGCACAGCCAGAGGGCTCTCCCCAGCTGGCCCCATGCCAGGAGGAGGAGGCACCTCCTGATCCACAAGGCATGCACTACAGGAGGAAAAATACCCAGCCAAGCTTACAGTTCCTTCCAATGAATAATCAAAACCTCCCTGACAGCTGCCACGTCGCTCTGATTTCCACCTTGCTCATTATCAAGAACAAAAGACTGAGCAATGTCAGTTGAGGTGTTCCCAACATGGGCTGTCGGGTGGTGAGGCAGAGGGGTCATCTCCTCCCTCCCATCACCCTGCTCATGGGTTCCAGCTGCCCCTCCAGCACCACTCACCAATGTACACAGGGGAGTAGTTCGTCTTGACGTTTTCATCTAAATAGGTGACGCCGAGCGTGTAGAGCGGCGTGGCTCCCATCCCGTGCAGGAACTGCCCCAGCATGAAGACAAACCTGTAGCTGGAGAGGCTGGAGGCAGCCTGGGAGCATGGCAGGCTCTGGTTCCCACCACAGACCCCCACCTCGGCTGCCGAGCGTGCCTCGTACTGTCCCGTGGTGAAGTGGGGCAAGGCAAAGAGCAGGGAGCCTAAGCCCATGACCAGCACCCCCCAGCCCAGCCATCGTGGTTTGTGGCCGTTCCCCCCAAAGTAGCTGACGAAGGTCAGGCAGACACACGCCGCGATGTCGTAGGAGCTGGCGATCAGCCCGCTCTGGTAGCTGCGGAGGTCGAAGCGGCGCTCGATGGAGGTGATGACGGTGTTGATGAAGCCATTCACTGTCATGCCTTGCAGGAAGGAGGCCACACAGAGGAAGAACAAGACACCTTTGGATGTGTTACAGAGCTGCAAGCAGCCAGGGGTGAACCCCCCCCAGCCACAGGCCAGTTCCTCCCTTTCAGCCGACACGTATTTAATCCCTTCCTCAAGCTGGGTCTCCTCCTCTCCCGGGGTGCTGGAGCAGAGGGGTTCAGCACACGAGTCAGAGGGGCTGGGTGCACCCGAGGAGGCGATGCCATTGCTCAGGGGGGTGCCACAGGCATCCTGCCCCCTCACAGCTCCAAAGGTCTGGCCGGCATTGACAGGATGAGGAGATGAGTGGGAGAAGTCGAGTGTCTGAGTGAAACAAAAGCCATTTTCTCTGGTGGAATTCTGGGGCATTGCCATGAACAGGAATGTGGAGTCAAGCAGCAGGATGAGGTGGGCTGATGGCCGGGACGATTTCAGGGGACAGTGAGGACTGGCCTGTCCAGAAGAAGCAATTTTCAGCGCTTACATCAGTAGGGAGATGGTGAAGGTCTGAGCCAAGACCATTCTTATCTGTAAAAAGAGAATTTTTACATGCCTTTGCATAAAACCATGCTCAAACCTCTCAAATACTGTTTCCTTTTTTCCTTTTTCTTTTCATTTTTTTAAATAAGTATAAGCATTTCACTGTGCAGTTTGGGTCGTGTGCCCTCCACCATGGGGTGTGTTGGTATCTCAGGTGTCAGGGCATCACTGACATTACAAAAGATAACAAAACATTCAAGAGCATTAAAAAAAAGCACTCCTAAGGAAATCTCCCCAGCAGCTGAAGCCCCCTGTCTCTCCTCTGGTAAAGACCTGGTTAGACTCCCACAGCCTCCATCCCTTTCCTTTCCCCTGCAGAGAGCAGCCCACAAAACTACAAGTTTCCCACTGCTTAAAGTCCTTTGGTCTCTCACACTCTGCCAATAACAGTTTATAATTATCCTGAAAAGTTTCCACAGTCAGATTGATTTTATTCCAAGCCCTCAGATCTGTTTACAACTATTCAGTAAAATCCTTTCTACAACTAATTAGACTACATGCCCTTTCAGAGTGAGCTGGAGGGCAGAGGCAGCTGACTCTAACCTGATTACCGATGCAGACTGCCTTTTTTCAACCAGTTCCTGTGCATTGCAGCACCTGACCGTGCCAGCAACCAAGAGTATTTTACCTTAAATGCCTTGGCTGAACTTTAATGATGAAAATAATAAGGTTCTTCCTTGAAGCCTCATCTTAAATATGAGAACTGTTTTATTAGAGAGCATCTTCAAAGCTTCCTGTATTTCCTAATATTTTTTGCCAGTATCTGTTTGAGGGATTCCTATAAAAATGTTTCCCCTGAGATGGCAATGAGCCTCATCTGTAGGGAACCTGGGAAAAAGAGCATTTGTTTCCCTGACAAAATACCCCATGTTCAGATGGCTATAACCTGAGAATACTGCAGCCTTTGTTGAAGACATTGATACTTATCTATGGGTTGCTGGAAAAAATACTGACATTTGCTGAGTAGTTAATGGTGTGCATGAGCACCGACGTGCTTTTCTCTACTGGCAGATCTTGCAGGCATTGGGACAGGAGGATTTGGCAGAAGGTGATGCTCAGAGCAGCACCGAGGTCCTGCTCCCACCCCAGAAGGGCAGAAGACAGACCACATGTGCTACCAAATATTAAACATTCAGGTCAGTAGTGCTACAACAGGTCTGGTCCTTAAGGTAAGTTAAACAGATGAGATCCACCTTTCATTGGCAAAATTTTAACTTTACCACCCTGTCTGGGGAGCAGAGTGCACTGACTATTTCAAGGTCCAGATTTCAGCAGGAATTTGATGCGGAGCAGGTGAGCCTGGCAGCCAGGAGGGCACTGCTTTGCAGCACCATGCTGGATTCCTCCAGGTAGCTCCTACCTTAGCTGGCTGAATGCAGTGCAGGTAACTTTGATGTGCAACATGTAAATGCAAAAACTAACTGCAGGCATTGAAATCTTGCTGCAGAGACAGACTGTTGTAATGTCTTGGCACAAAAAGATAATGCCTTGGTGCAAGCCTCTATTTTTTCACTTTTTTGCCTTCCTGATGTTCTTATGACTCTTACAGCTCTAAATCTGTTTCTCATCTTTGGATGCAATATTGGAAGCAATAAATAAGACTGCTTTAACACTCTGTTAAAGTCAGGAGTGATTATGAGACACTGAATCAGGCTCTAAGGGGCGGAACTGCTCCTGTTCATGTAAATCAAAGGCACGGCAGCCAGTGATTGCAGCTGCACACTGCCCCTGTCACACTGGTAGCAGACTCATGTCTGATGTTACATTTGACTGCACTTGTAAAGAAGGTTTCTTGGCTGGGGACTGATGGTGCTCTCACTGATTTCAGCAGAGAGAAAAAGCCCATCTCTGTTATTACCTGATGCAACCAGGAGCCATGAGCTCCCAAACTGGGTGATCTTCACCCTGGAGGAAACATTCCTACTGTCTCTTTACCAACACTGGAATATCTCCTATGATAATTCATGCATTTATATTTTGATATTTCATGAGTCAGAAAAGAGATTAAAGCTTTCCATTAAAGACTTTTTTAACTTGAAGTGGCAGGAGTCTGGGCCACCAGATCCAGGTGACCACATCACCCTCTCCTTCAACTTCAGTCTCTTTTAGTCCTAGTTAACAGCAAATAAGGTAAAACATTTCCAAGAAAGCAACTAGTCTTTCCTCCAAGCAGCAGATGTTTCCCCCCACCCAAAAGCTTTCTTGGCCCCAACACCCACCTCCTGGACATCTGATGGATCTGAGCTAATGACTAGTGCCCAGGTGCTGTGGGCATGAAGCCCACTCCTGCTCCGTGCTGTCCACTGAGCTGCTTGTCATCTCTTATAATATTTATAAACTGGCTGTGACACATTGCCTGTGAGTTTGAGCTTTCATAGCAGCCGTATGCCACTTTAGAGGACAAAATATAATCTTTAGGGAAAAAAACCCAAGCAACTTCACGCACTTCCTAATCATTCTTATTCATCCAAGCCATCCATTTATTGCGTCCCATTCATCTCTGTTTTTAATGACTCAGCTGGTGATTTCTTGCTTACATTCAATCAATCCCAGCGCTATTATCTCACCACCATAGATTTACTCATTTTGCTGCAAGATTTGAGGTCTTTTTTTTTTTTCCCCACTGTACAGCTGGTTCCAGAGTGCCAACATTACTGAGTCAACACAGCAGAAGTAGCAAGGCAATGAAAGCATATGATTTGTATTTCCTGATGAAATCTGTAAAGCCTTCCCCTGCTAATATTTAGCATTAAATCAATAGTAAAATTTACAAGCTTTTCATCAGGTGATCATTTAAAAAGTCACAGGACCAATTAAAAACATTTTGTATTTCTGCCAAAGGCTGCGATTAGATTAATGTTACAAATTAACTCATAACTGACATGCAAAATAATCCCATTTGCTGAAACATGCCCAATAATAGTTAATCTTCCCTCTCACACTATGGTTTTTGACTTTTATATGGTATTATTGTGGCAAATAACATCTATTCATAACTTCAGCTTTCCATAGCTGAGCACAGTTTATGAACAGGCTTAATGATTTTTCCAGTTCCATGGCATACATTGAGCTATTCCCTAAGGAACAGAAAGTACACTGCAGACTGGAGAGGAGCAGTCTCGGGTGATGCTTGGCGGCTGCCATGGCTCTCCTTTATTTCCCTCAGTGTGTGAGTGAGACTGACCTCACTGAACAAGTACTTTGATTTGGGGAAAGTCCATATTCTAAGTACCAAGTTCATGCATCTCCAGAAAGTGACAAATTCACCCAGGTTTGTACATTTAACTTCTCTTGGTATCACACATTGAATTTTTCTCAGATACTTTGGCTTCAGAGGATTAGCAGTATTACTTCTCTCCTAGCTGATAAACACCATATGGATCAAATGTAATCCACTGGCTGCTTTAGGAACAGGGAAGCCTCCCAGGAGTAAGATAAAACCACATCTCAGCTCTATGAACAGGAGTTGTCTTTAGGGCACTGGTTCAGTTAAAAGGAGATAAAAGTAAGCATGGGATGTGTGAGTTGTTCCCATGCAACATTGAATTGTTTTCCTGGCACCTGAGGAACTTTACCCAGCTCACAACAAGTGTGAACCTTACATTTTTGATCACACTTTCAAAAATCAGCCCTTTGGTTCAGCAATACAGAGAATGGTGCTGCTGCTGGGTGTGGCTTTGGGACCAGCCTGGAGCCTTTTGTAAGCAATTCCTACAGGAACAGCGTGTTTCTACACACAGAGAAAAGTTTCAGGAATGAGAAACACACCTAGAGAGCAGCCAGCTGACTGTATACCAAATGCTGTGCTCACCATCAGTGCTGCAGGGACAGCTGGAGGACAGGGATAAAGTCCCTAGAGGCACAGGCAACAGGAATGCCTTGGCCCACTCCTCATGTCAGAGAAGTGTTTTTACATTATTCGTCCTGCCAGAGTCTGAAGCACTGAAGAGAGCAGTAGAAACTGGCTTTATCACATGAACAAGGACATATTTGTAATTAAATAAATTCCAAATAGTAAAGCTTAGCACTCACAAATCCTTTGTATGTTTTCCAAGGGCTTTCTCCATTTGCTGGCAAATTAATGCAATAATACGCAAGAAATCAGGAAGGTGGCTTGTATAATTTTCAATTAGCTGCTCAAAAATGCTTTGAAGATAAATCTAGCCAGATTTTCTGAGTCTACGTATTTGTGCCAGCTTATCTGTGCAAGTACAATTGGAAGCAGCTGCCTCAGACCATCTTTAAAAACTTGCAGTGCCAACGTACAAAGCAGATTTAACTGGGACACTACATTTTGCTATAGCAAAGATTAGCCAGACAAAAAGGTCTTTTATGTTATAATACCTAATTCCCTCTCCCTAATGGCACTCTATCTTTTTCCTACCCATAAGTTTGACCAGCCCTGTGCTCGCCATCACTGTCACTGTCCATGGAACTGGCTGTCTCCAGATACAGCACCTGCATTTTCCCAACATCTAGCCCAGCCCACTGCACCGTGTTATTTTCCATCATTTGGATTCTTACATATTTAAGAATGTTCAATATTCAGGATATAGTTTCTGCATGAGCAGTTAGTCAGCTCTTACCAGTTAGTTCCTATAGCTGTCCCTTCTTTGTTTCCAAGCAGAAGATGCAGATTCAGGCAAATCCTTTATGATATACGAAATGAAACAAAATGAGCAAAATCCAAATGAAGAATGTGAGACATGTGATTCTTTGGTGCTTCTAAAGATAGAATCAATAAAAATGCAAAAAAATGAAACATCCTGTGTGACACAACGCAAGGATGCTGTGTTTAGAATAGATATATTTGAATAATGTTGACATCTACCATGGTTTACAGAAACTTTTTTTCATCCTCATGGCTTGACCAGTAAGAAGGTAAAAAAAAAAAAGGAAAAAACAGGTGAAATGATACCATGTAACTACCTACAACTTCATTTTTTCCTAAGATACGATTGCCTTCCAACCCTCCTCTGTCCTAAGTGGACTTTACAGGGAAAATCATGTACCACAAGGTCATATTGCTCTACCAGGCAAAGACAGTCTTTAGCTTGAGCTTCCTAGGACAAGTTCTCCAGCTCAACCCTATGTTGGTAGGCTGGATGCCAACCCCTTCCTCACTCAAACCAGACAACACAGAGCTGAAGGGAACACATTAGAAGAGCTAAAAGCACCACAGAAGAAGAAACTTGCTGATCATCTGCATCCCCTGCAACACTCACCACTGGCAGTGAGCACAGGAGTCCATGAGACAGGCAGGTGGAGCCACAGAATCTACAGGAAGGATTCAGCTGAGGGAAGAGTATTTCCCACACAAGCCCACTTTTTTATTTCCAGATCAGCAAGTAATAGCTTCCCCAAACAGCCCCCAGAGCACAAGCTCACTGGTGCACACCGCTTAGCCTGGATCTTGTTTAACATTCAGCGATGCTCTCTAATCCTCTTAGGTATTAGTCTTGAGATTCCTGCCAAGCACAGGAACAGCAGAGCCTCCCAGACAGCACTTAAATGAACTCACTATTTGAAATGTACAATACTTCAAAATACAGTAGAACTCCAGCTGTTCTGTTTCGGTTAACCTCAGATTAGCACCTAGGAAGTCATTTTGGCAGGCAAAATGCAAACTTAAATCACCTCAATTTCTGCTTCTCAGGTGACTCCCTAGGAAGCCATTCTGCACTAGGACTGCAATTTTTCTGCCTTAATGACTTGTTTAAAGCTAAGTACCTAATATGAGTTAGGCATTCCTGTTGTCTCTCTGTTGTCCACTGCCAGGAGATCTTCACATTGAGGTTTTCTACAGCCCTCAAGTCACAGAATCACAGAATGGTTTGGGTTTGAAGGGACCTCAAACATCATGCAGTTTCCCTGCCGGGGGTAGGGACACCTTCCACTAGACCAGGTTGCCCAAAGCCCCATCCTACCTGGCTCTGAACACAGGGACGGGGCATCCACAGTGTCTCTGGGCAGCCTGTTCCAATACCTCACCACTCTCACAGGGGAGAATTTCTCATATCTAACATAAACCTACTCTCTTTTGGTTTGAAATCATTCCCAGTTGTTCTATCACTACATCCCCTTGTAAAAAGTCCTAATCCAGCTTCCTTTAGGCACTGGAAGGGACTCCAAGATCCCCCTGGGGCCATCTTTTCTACAGGCTCAACAACCCCAGCTCTCACAGCCTGTGTTCACAGCAGAGGCGTTACAGCCCTCAGCCCTCTCCCATGTCTCCACTATTTTGTGTTGCTAAATCACCCGTTATTGCGATATGATCTGGAGCAGGAACAGGCCCATAATCATATTTCTGCTGGATTAGCCAAACATACTACCCTGAGCTTATTCTGGCCTCATGTTGGCCACCACAACACAAACAATATCTGATCTAGCACAAAGCCAGATGGTGCAAAATTAACTCCTTCAGCACAAATCTGAAGTGGCACAGGGAATTTGGTCCAGATCAATGCACAGGCTTATATGGCTGTTGGACTTCTGATATGGCACCTGCAGCCTCTAAGTTTCCCGACACCAAATACTCCCCACCCCACCCCACAAAGATGAGCTAAAGCATCATACTACATTGTATTTCAACCATTTAAATAAACACAGTGTCACCTTGCAGATAATTTGCATTTGATCATGCAATATCCTAGATGTTGACATGCTGTGGTATATTGGGGGATTTCTTTGAAGAGGGCAGTTCCCTGCTGTGTAAACAAGAGGAAATTATGACCACTCTCAAAGGGATGACTTCTCTCCATTCCCTTACTCCAAATCCCAAACCAGTGCCATAGTCACAAACTACAGCAACTATGAAATGAAGGACAGGAACCCAGACCCAGAGGGGAATGGGGTAGAGCAAAAGATCAGCACTGACTGGTAGTGTGCAGGGCTGCTGACCACTGCCACCAAGGATAGCAAGAAGAACCCAGACTGAAACGATACTTTCCTTGGAAACCTCAGATACATTCCAATGGCAACTCCATGTGCTGCAAATTCCTACAGTGACTACAGCAAATGTTTCCTGTAGAAAGCACTGAAAACCTCAAGCACGGCCACAAAACACAAGCTGCAAAGGGGCAGGTAAGCCCTGGCTATGCTGTCCTTGGCTACAGGCATCTTCCATGGCTGGCAGCCTCTAAATAAATAAATAAAAATCACCCCTGATCAGAAGAGCTGAGACTCCACTGACTCCTTCAAGAGATGCTGGTGGAAAAATGCTGAGCCATACTGTTTGGCATTCACAGGCCTCTCTAAGAACTCCAGCTCAGTATGAAACAGCAATTCCATACACACCCTCCCCAATATATACAATGAATGTATGGAGAAAGGGGGGCACAGAAGTGAGTGCACACTCTCTGCAAGCACCACAGGCTCTGCAAGCTGCCCCTCCTGCAGGCTGGCACCTCCTTCATCTGGCAAAGCCCAATCAGGTCAGTAATTCATTCCCACTGCCAGGGAGGAAATAGGTGCCAAATGGCGTTTCTTCCTGAGATAAAGGCATATAATGATAACAGGCATATAATGTTCCCACTGTCAACCCAAAACATCTGCTGGGATTCAGAGGGGTTTGCTGTCCATGTGCAATGTGGAGACATGTTCTACCTTGTACCCTCCCGTTTCTCACGCATGAGGAATCACAGCCTTAGACAGCAGCTGTTGGAGAATGGATTTACTTGGAAATCTGGAAACTGCCTTCAAGGGATTCCTGCTCCCATGCAGCAACATAGTGAGGCTTCCATTTCCGGGTCAAGAATTTATTTTCCTTGGTACGGACCTGCTCACAATTTACAGTTCCCATCAAGGTGCCACGAGAAATGGACATGGCAGGATAACCTTGTCCTTGGTCATCAGCTTGAAGGAGGTCACTGAGGGCTGAGTTTGATCAGCAATGATGGGCTGATCCTGCCATTGCTGCTTACCCATGGCTGTATTTGTTCACACAAGCATCCAAGCAGGGTTCCTGAGATTGCTCAAAGAAAGTAAAAGGGAATTCAAGGGAATAAAAACTGGCTGATTTGTGGCGGTAGACAAGGAAGTCTTTTTATTGCCTCTTGAAAAAAGGCAATATTTCAAATATTAAATTATTTTAAAATAAGGATATTGGTGACAGATAATCAGGGTACCACAGCCTGGTTACCTACTCTTCACTCCTTTTAGTTCAGTCTCTTCAGCATCTTAAATACTCTTTTCAGGGTTTTCTGCCAAATAGAGTGGAATATGCAACACTAGTGATATCACAGGTTTTATACCAGGGTTACATGGGGACTCCAGAAAAGGCTGATTCTGTTGTAACCAAGACTCACATCTGGCTCAAAGATCTAAATCCTCTGTGAGACTGAATCCACTCCAGCAATACAAAGGAGACCGTAAAGTTGCTTTGAAAGCAGTGCAAGGAATCCCTTTTTTTCTGGGAATTCTTATGCTAACATAAAGCCCCATGGCATCTGCCCTGTCCTTGATTTTGTTGAAATGGTGCAGGATCAGGTCAGTCATGGAGGGAAGGCCTGGGCAAACCTTTCCAGCCAAGGCAAAGTACAACAGCTTGGCTGCTGTTCTGACTTGCAGCCAGGGCAGGAGCTGAGATTCTGTTTCCTATGGGGCTTTTAAAGCAAAAGAAATTTTGAATTAAATTTTCAAATCTGACTTATGTGGAGTTTGGCAAGCTAAAAAGATTAAGGTAGTTTTTTCAAGGGGAATCTCTGAGGGAACAGAACAGAAAAATCTAAAAAAGCCCATGTCCTTCAGATGTTTTGGGGACTTTTTATTTCTGTGTCATGGGTTGGTACCATTTATCAAAACTCTAGAATAGAACCTTAACATTTTTTTATCTCTTAATTCCACCTAGAAAAAGAAACCCCTATCACGCAGCATACCCAAAGCACTTGAATTCACAAATATGAAGATATAAAAATGCCAAAAAGTACTTTTCCTTGGATATTTTTCCAGTCAGAACATTGCACAATCAAAGTATTTCTTAGGAAAAAAATCGTTTGATCTTGTCTTCTCAACATGAAAATGACTCTCTTCAAACCACCAGCCACAGTTAAACAAAGATTGTCATAATTTCATTTTCTTTCATAAAGCAACGAAGCCAAGCTCTGGGAATTCAACTGAAGATTGTAGATAACATACAGCAATATACTTTATCCATTAGCAATAGCAATTAAATTCAGTTTTAGTGTAACTTCACATATGTCAGTGAAATAGCACAAGGGAAGAAATGGGACTAGTGTCTCTACTGCTCCAAGAATTTCAAGAACTGCTGGAAAGGCTCCACACTTTGCTGAATGAGGCGAACTAGAATAAACTGAGTATTTCCCAGCGGTAACATATTCCCATTGCTCAACCTCATCTACAATCTAGAGGTGAAATGACATTATTTTTGGCAACAGCAACATTGTAGAACCCCAGATTTAGGGGTACTTCTGCCTGAAAAGAGATTTAAGGTCAGAAAAACACTACCCTGTTAATATTAAAGACCTCACTGCCTCATCACATGCTCTCTACTGCACTAATGAGAGATCTGACACAAAATCTACTACAGTTAGTGGACCACTCTGAGTACTTGTCTACAACCACTCATCCCAGCTACTGAAACAGGATGGATGCTTTTGTCTGAGATTCACAAGCCAGCTGAAGTCCTTGACCTCTCTCAGAGCATTTTTCCCAGAATGTGTTTGCAGAAAGTCTTTGTTCTCAAATCCTGCCATTCAGCATCCCCACTCGCACGCCACGAGGTCACTCAAGGCCAAGATGGAACAAAACTGATTATATCACAGGGAGCTCTAGCAATAAAACAATTTTGAAAAGGGAAAGGAGAGTGGTTCCAGGAGAGAAGCAGTTCTTGCATCTGGAGATCCCACAGCTAGAGAGGCTGGGACAACCGGAAACCTGCTGGGGGACATGCAGGGAGAGCCACTGACCCCACAGGCAAAGCCCCTCATTCTGCCTGTGGGGTGCTCTGGGCTACCACTGCTCCCAAATTCTGCTTCTCTGCACAAGGACCAGCCCCTCACCAGACCAAGAGGATGTGTGTTTCAAGTGTACTAGGGACGCACAGCACACTTCAGAGTGGCCATTGAAAACCAGAGCGATGTATTTCAGCGCTGCTCCATCTCTGTAACAGCCTGTGCATGATTAATAACTCCTATACATCACCTTAACACTGTGACCTCAACTATTTCAGCAAGAAATCCAAAGGGGGAACCTTTTCCCCGAAATCATACTTAGCACCTCACTGACCCACCAGCAACACGCTGCCAGCTTTGCTCTGTGGGTGCAGAGTCTTGCAAAGCTTTTCCACCATTCACTGTTGCATTAATGGGATTCTGCAAGATGTGAATGTCTCAGGCTCTGAATAATCAACTTATGGGCAGCAGCTCAAGGAACCACGTGAGGAAGACAGAAATCCCAAATGGTAAAGCAAAGTGTATGGCAATCTTGCATACGAGCACCTTCACCTGCAGATCATGACCAAGCCCACAGGCAAAGGCAGGTTTCTGGGCTTGGTACACTCAAAATAAAGGAAAGCAAAACAAGTGCTCAGTGATGCTTTTTGAGGTGGAGTGGGCAAAATGAGCAGTGTAAAGCAGAGCTAAGATTTACTTTTTGTGCTACTGCAGGGTGTAAAGCCCCAAATCAGAGGGCAGCATTCCCCCAAGCATGCTCCATGCTGCAAGACACACATACAAAAAAAGATTAAGGCTGCCTGCAGGAGTTTGCAGTTGGAAATCATGAGGCACCAAGCAGCTGGATGCTGATCTCCCTAAGCCCCTGGGTATTTCTTTTGTTAGTGGCTGATCCCATCTTCCCCCGTGCCTGCAAATCTCTAATCTCTGTAAAGACTTCTAGTGAGTACTTGCTCAGGTAGTTCTGGGTTTCACTGGCCAAGAACATCCAAACCTAACAGGAATTCCCATCTCATCTCTCAATCGAGTCACACTTCTTGTTTCTGTCACTGTCACTTAGTGAGTTTGCTCCACGTGCAGGACAAATTAAGGCAATGTCAGTGGTGTGGCTACTCCCCAGGGCTTCAGATGGCCCTTGTCACACCTGACCACGCTCATTGCCCACTGCGCAGTTCTGGCCAAGTCTTGTCTGGGCAGGTGGCTGTGGTCTGTCCCTCGCAGCCCACCCAGTGCACAGGGCTGCTGCTTCAGTTCCTGCTAATTTTCGGCAGTTTGCAGGCCACACCTCTTTGCATATAAATAGCTACTTTTTTTTCCCCTTTTCATTATTTGACTAACCCTCTCTCCCTGCAGTTTCATCCTTTTGCACGTTTACAAGAGCCCTGACATACTTTCATAAAGATCTCCTTTGTGTTCATTCTGCTTCAAATGCTATTTTAATGTGTGTTTTTACAACCAAGTGGCACTATAGAAAGTAGAAGCTCAGAAATATATATATATTAAAAAAGAGGCGCCAGACAAGAATAACTTCCGCTTTGTAGCGTGTTGCCTAGTAAAATCAAACAGCCTATAAAATGGTAGTAAAATGTTAATGCAACAAACTCCTGATTAAGGTCCACTTGAGCCTTTTAAGCTCTCAGAAGTGAAAAACACAGTTTTATTATAACAGCTTTCGATTAGTATCATCTGAACAAATGGGTTATAAAAGTAATACAGGGCAAGTGACCAAAGTGCTCTGATTCTGCTCAGCATCGTGCCTGCTACTTCCTTCTCTAACTTCAGTTACTGCTCCTGTGAAACAGTTATTATTGTAACATAACATTTTTTCTTGTTACAAGGATCATTTTTCCAGGCCACATTACTATCTTTCCTTACTTTGCACCTTTGCTCGGCATCATTTTAATTTACCACAGAATGACACGGTTTTGCTAAAAGGAAAAGCCCAAACCGCAGTGAATCAGTCCGAACAAATTTCAGTTACAGGCTTGAAGCATCCTCGGGGACCATCGTAAGTGGAAAATCTCAATGAGTTGGGCCATTTCGGAAACTCTCCCCACCCGTGACATCAACTGAGCTCTTCCCGGCACGGACCCCGAGCGCTGGTCCGTGACCCACCGAACGCGCACACAAAAGCCCGCACGCCGCGCACCAGCGCTGCTTCCCCGCACAGCCCCGCACCGCTCATCCCAGCGCCGAGCCCCCCGCCCCACTGCGGGGCTCTGCATCCCCCCGTGGGGCTCCTCATCCTCCCATGGGGCTCCTCATTCCCCCGCGGGGATCCTCATTCCTCCGCGGATGCCCCGCGCCCATCCCCGTCTCCTCGGGGCTCCCCCGCGCCGCTCCCGCACACGCGTGTGGCACCGCCCGGCAGGTTCTGCCGTGTGTGGAGGCTCCCTAGGGCAGCCCCTCGCCCCTCATCCCTGCCCGCGCCCCCCGCCCGGCGCGGTGTCCGGTGCGGTGCCGGTACCTGCCGCTCCCGCCGCCGCCGCCGCTGCTGCTGCTCTCGCTCCGCCACTCCCACGTTCGGCAGGGCGGGCACCTCTCCCTGACGGACGGGCATCTTCTCCAATCGGCGACAGACGCGGGCGGCGACCGGGCCAATGGTGGGGAAACTGAGGCCGAAGCCAAAGTGGGGATGAGGCAGCGGGCGAGGGAGAGAAGTGGGGACCGGAGGGGATGGAGGGAGAGGGAAGGGGTTGGGAGCTGGGGAGCGGGACGGCAGGGAGAGGATCCTGGGTCTACGAGGAGGAAAAGGGGGAGAGGAACAGCAAGGAGAGGATGTTGAGAGGGATGGGGTACCGAAAGGAAGGGGAGTAAGGAGAGAGCAGGAGCAGGGGTAGGGATAGGGGTATGGGTACGAGTAGGAGCAAGGCTAAGGGTTTCGGCATCATATCAAACCCGCTCGATTTCCTGCCCCCCCTCTGCGTATATGCAGCCCCGCAGAGCCCAGGCAAGGTTCGGGCTGGCCACCGTCGTCCGGGTGTATCTCAGCCTCCCTCCACCCCCGGGATGCTCATGGAGAAATTCTGGGGTACATCCACGCACCAGACCGAGTGCTGAAAGAGCTGCATCCGTGTCTGTGGTGACAGAGAGCAAAGTCAGGACTTTCATCTTTCCTCCAGCTATTCTTGGAGCTGAGCTGTTATAAAAGAAAGGGAAAGTGCAGAAGCAGGTGCAGGGGCATTATTGTACCTGGAGCACAAACACGGATATTGCAGTGCTATCTGCATCGGTACAATATCGTGCCAGGCACTGTCACGCTGGGCATGGCTGAGTTAATGATTGCACAGGAGGCACAACCCCTTCAGAGCTGAGGGGGCTGAGCAGGAAAGCTGTGGGACACCCTGAACCCCTTGCATTTGCATTAACACATTTGTTTGGGCCTCTTTCTTTGCTCTTTGGGGACTTGTTGTCACAGTGGTTTGTTTGAGGCACAGAGAGAGCCCTTGTGCAGTTACACAGATGAGTCTCCAGATCAGCACCCACACCTGAGCGCTCCACACCCTCAGCACATAAACCACCTTGGCAGGAAGACGCTCAGCAGCTGTGACATGTGCATGTGTGAGGGTCTGACCATGCAGCCTCTGCACTGCCGCCCGTGCAGCCTTTGCAGCCCCCTTTGCAATTTTTACAGGAGCTGTTCCACATCACTTGGGAATTTGGCCTGTTTCTGCATGTTCACAGATAAATAATTCAAGCACTGCATGTTCAGCTCTTAAAGTGCAATCAGTGCTCCACTTCCCAGCGTGCAAAGGATAACCTGGGTAATGGAAAAGCCCAGCTAACACTGCGCAAGGAAGGGAGGACGTGGGCAGACATCTGACATCCAGCCACCATGCTGAGCCCTGCAGTGCCCTCTCTGCTCAGTGCAGGGGCAGCAGTGTTGCACCTTTCCCACAGCTGCTCCCAGAGCTGGGCCAGCAGTTGAGGCAGAAGCAGACCCAGCAGGTCACCAAGGCTCATCCAGGGCTGTGGCAATGTGACTCTCACATTGCTGCCTCCTCCTCTTCCTCTGAATCAGTGGCTCCAGGATAGAGCTGGAAGGTGCTGCCTTTTAGTCCCATCCTTGCTGTGCCTATTGGAGCTGAAGGTGAGTGGGCTTCTTGTGAATTTTGGTTAAATTTGGAGCTGTTAAATAAGCTTTTAAAGCAAAATGAAGTGTAGGAAAGCCTGTTGTTTGCAACAGTTTGTGGTCAGGAAAACCAGGAAGCATTTGCTCCGTGTACACACACTCATGTTGCTTTATTATATACGAATCATTTCCTGCACAATGAACGTAGGGCACTGTTTTGGCTGGTGCTGTATAATCGCCGATGAGTAAGGCCCTGTTTCAAACCATTCATGTTTTAAATGAACAGAGTGGAAAAAAACAACAGATGTCCAAAGTGAAGTGATGTGTCAAATCATCCGAGCTGGGGAATCCCCCCACATTTCCTGTTCAACAGAGCTGCAGTCATCATTTGCTCTGGCTGCAAAGGGTTGCATTCCTGCCCCTCAGCCCCGCTCACTTCTTCACAAATGTGTTAGTCCATCCTGCCTTGGGTGAAGTTGTCTTCAGAGGTGCAGAGTAGTTTTTTTTACTTACTTATTGGTGATTATTTGTACAGAATCTCAAAGTAGATTACCTCTTGGGTGAGGGAGATGTAAAGATCTTGTGCTATGGACTTGCATGACCTAATAACAACTGTGATAAGGAATTCAAGGAAGAAGGTGTGCCAAGGAAGCACATAGGTCACCTGGCAGAAATCTGTCTTCTACAAAAATCTTTAAAATATGTTGGGCAGTGGCATAGCAAATCAGCCTTGCCATCTCTGCTGATTCACTTGTAAATGAAAAAAAGCCTATCCCAGGGGCAAGTTTGTTTTAAACTCTGGTTTTACAGCCCCTGGGGCTCCGTGTGAGCCAATGCACGCCTTGCTGTGTGAGCGGCAGAAGGCTTCTCCAGAGTCTTCCCAAGACTGGGCTTATCCTAAGGATCTTGGTAGCTGTTGTAAGGAATAGGAGAAGGTGGAATTTGTTTCCCAAAACACAGTAGTTGTTTCTGAAAGCATGGGGCCATCTCTGCCTCTGTCCATACTTGGAGCTGAGAATTCTCAGGGCAGTGATGGTGATAAACAATGACAAGGAGACTCGTAATCATATAAGCAATGTTACTACTAGCAATATAATTATATTATTGTTACTATATGTATTGCTATCTCCTCGGGTTTGGGGCACATTGATAATTTTAGTTTGCCTGAATTCCTGATTTTATGGATCATGTTAACACTTGCAAATATACCTGCATTGGTTTTCATTCAATATTTCACACTAGGGTGGATTTATAATATGTTGTACTTCTGTTAGAAGATTTGGGAGTGTCAGCAGCTCTGGTTTTAATGAATGCAAATTCAGTGCCACCAGAAGGAAAGTGGCAGTTGGTTGGAAGTTCTTCCAGAGCTGGAATCCCTCTGTCACCAGTGGCTAATGAAAGATGTTTCTTCGAGTTCAGTCCTGTAAGCCATGTGGGGCCTGAGATGATCATGACAATCTTTTGGTTAAATCTGTGCAGACATCAACCTAATTAATGCCCATCAAATTAAACAATCCTCATTTTTTCAAGATCCACAGAGCTGACAGGGAAAAAAGGGGAGCTGTATACTCATAATGTGAAGTCCAGGTCTGGGAGCATTTACATTTTTAATATAGTTAAGTGTGCATGTGTTTACCAGATTAGATTAACATAGTAATAGACAATTTATTTAAAGGCATAATGCCTCATACAGATTTCTGGTGCCTGAATGATCATTTCCTAATATTGCTGTTATAAATACTTCCATGATTAACATCTCCTGTTGAACAAGCAACAAACCCTCAGAACGGAAGGATAGATCTGGTTTTTTTCCTAAAATAAGATTTTTGAAGAGTTTTATTACAACTCTAATTTGAGCCAGAATTTCATTCACAGGAAACATTCAATAAATAATAAGCAAAGATGGGATTTTTTGAAAGTGGTGCCTGGTGCTGCCTTGCAGTGGGAAATGCACTTCTGAAAATCCCTCTCTGGGATTTTTACCAGACTTTGTGTTATTCTGCTTCTGTAAGACCCTTTGACTTTGCAAGCTGGAGCATCAGAATCCATCCTGCTCAAGTCTGTGAGCTGCCTTTATTATTAGGTAGGAGAGCAAAGCATCCTGTAAATGAGAGGATGAGGTAGGAGGTTTAAAGTAGCTCCTGATTAAACAGTAGCAACTGGTGCCCCAGGCATTGCTGAGCCAAAAGTGTAACTGTATTTGAGGAAGAATTGTACAAATTCATGGGTGACACATGCTTTGGTGGCTGTGAAACCCAATCATATCTGTGCACACCTCTGGTTTGGAATGTTCCCAGAGTGCTGATTGTTGGCAGCCAGGGGAGCGAGTGTTCTGCCCTCTTTATGAAACAGCAACAGCGCTGCCATACTGGGTCTCTGTGTTATCAGGAAACAACAGTAGGAACTTTGCTGCTGAGCATATACAAAGTGTGATGTGTTAACTTTGAAAGAGAGAAGGGAGAGCTGGAGCTTTTCTTTGGAAGATTTCTGAAGGGTCTAAGCTCTTTGTCCTGAGGTCTTTCCCATCAGGGATGCACAGACACCGCAACCTTCTTTTCCTAAGAGAGAAACAGAAGTGAGTTCTCGCACACCAATTGAGTTTTATTTGAAGGAAATACGACATTAGATTGGCAAGAATGACAGAAGAGTCCAAAGGCACCATCATCTGAAGAGAAGACACACTGAAGTTTAGTGCAGCAGCTGGAGGTCTGTTCCTGCAGAGTCCAGGCAGTGCGTGGCACCCACAGCTCTATGTCACCATCAAGGTCATTTTAGCCTAAGGAGTTAAAAGGGAAACTTTTACTGTGGTGATGATAAGCACAGTATTTTTGTTGTTGCTTTTTTGGCAGAAAGCAGCCCAGATTAGCAAAGCCACATCACCGGAGTGTGTGTTCTGGGCACTGTTGCCAGCAACACCCTCAGCCCCTCTTGGGTGTGGGCCCAATGCTCCAGGCAGGCTCTCAGCAGCTCAAGGGCTTCTTTCTCTGTGCCAATGTGCTGCATCATGGACAGGATATCCTCAGCTGCATATGGGAGTGCTGCAGAAAAGCAAACAGAAATTAATAGTAACAATAGTTATAATTCAGATCATTACATGCGCCATGCCCAGATCCAAAATTTAAATTCTTTGAGTATATTATTATATATACATGCCAAATTATTATTTAGAAAGGACTATAAATCATGGCCTGTCCTCTGACATGAGGGCTGGGACAAGGCATATGCTGCACCTTAACTCATGGGCTGCTAGACCCAAAATTCCACTACAGGACGAGAATCACCACCTTGGAGAGCTGCAGGAATTCCCCAGCCTGGGGAGGGAGTGAGGGTAGAGTTGTGCCCCAATCCTGCTTTTCCTCTGGGGGGGGGAACTATGAAGAATAATCAGAGAACAATGTATAAAATCAGAGCAAATATTTTATGGCATTGTGACAGCTCAGAATTTGTCACTTTCTTGTACCAAGCAGGAGTGCAAATGGGAGCCTGGGGAAAATGCCCTATACTGTGGTCTGTGCTTCTTATCCCCTTGCTGTGCTGCTGGCACTGTGTCTGATGGGAATATTTACTCTTGGTTTAGCAGCAGCATAGACTCCAGCACACCAAGGAAGAACACGCTGAGCTCTCGCGGGGCATGAAGGAGGCGGCAGCATCTTGGAGAAGATCCCAGCAATGCCTGCAGTTTGTGTGGGAAGCAGTGAAGGGCATCCGTGCAAGGGCTTGAGCTTTGCCTCCAACTGAGTTGCCATGATCAACACAGTGTGTTTGTACAGCAAGAGGAGATCTGTTCATCAGAGCAACACCCTTCCTTTTTACGTGTGTTTTTGGTGTATAATCACTGTTGAACTGCCCATTTATCACTGCTTCTCTCTTGCTAGGGAAGAGGTTATTTTCAGTCACCAAAGCTTTTACTTTGTATTTTAATAAAACACGATGCAAAAAACCTGATTATAACTAAGGCATGAACTATTAATGACTTTATTTCATAATCTTTTTGTAGGTTCCTGTTGAGCTAAATGAGTCTTTCAAATGTCTTTGTCACTGGCTTAAAATGCTGGCAAAAGCATTGCTCCAGCTCTCATGTACTGTGCTAGTTGCTCTGCCCAATTGCCCCTGCAGATTTTGGTAAATGCTGCCATTGCAGTGCAGTGAAGTACAGAGGCTTATTGACAGTGATATCATCTGCCTGTGTGATCTGGGAGATAGTCATGAGCAGCATGTGTTCGTCAAGAATATATTCCAGCATGATATGTAGCATGCTTAGTTAGCCATATTGGAAAGATTTCCAGATAGCTATTGATTGCTCAGCCCTGTAATTAGTTCAGAGATTACAAACATAGAAAATATTGCTGCGGAAATTGATTTTTTTAATTGTTCATAGCACCAAAATATGGTGTGACTGCAAAGCACATCACATGCTTCCTGCAGAGAAAGACTTTGAACTTTGGAAAAATATTGCCCCTGTAAACACTGAGAGAAATCACATGGGCAATTCTGTTGCTATCTCAGATAAGGCCTTGATCCCACTGATTCTGACAGATTTTGAAAATCCATCCCTATAGTTCCTCTTGCAGGATCAAGGTTTACATGAGAGGTCATCCTGTTGGATTTGACCCTGGCTGGGAGATGCACGGGAGGATAACGATGAGAGGGTGTCACCACCTCCTGCTGTGCAGAGCCCTCTCTCCAGGGATGCCTTGGTGTTCTGGGGCTGATACTCACCCTGGCCATAGTTTTTTGTTACTTTGTGCTCTGTGCTTACCATCACACAGCTGCCTGATGGGGACTCCACCTCTGTCCTGGGCAGCTGTGCCAAGGCCATGTAAGCAAGCAAATGTACTTGTCTGCTTTGCATAAGCAGATGTGCCCTGGACCTGCCAGGTCTGAAATGTCTATTTTTTTTATTGCTTCCAGGATTTTGGGTCCTCCTGGTGAGATGTATGAGCCGGTCACTGCTTCATGCTGGTGACTCAGTAGCCTCATTGCAGACACAGGGTGGGGTGGCTGTTGCTTATGGAAAATAGAAGTAGATGGGTCCACTAAAACACACAAACTTTGTCTTCCAAAGAAGCTGTTATTTCTGCCTGTCAGGTTAATGACAGTTATTTTCTGTGTAGGCAAAGCCAGGAGACCCCAAGAGAGGCAAGAAGGGCACTGCAGTTAGGGAAGTTATTAGAATTATTTCATCTCATTGCCCAACTGTGCCAGGCATTAAACAAATCAGTTGAGTCACTTCTCTAAAGAGCTTGCAAATTAGGAAGGTTGGGCAGAGAGCAAAACCCCCAAAAAAGATTATTTCCACTTTAGAGGGATTACAATTTCTGACGTAATCACTCAGGCAGTTGGAAAATTTGTCTCTTGGGAAATTTCTTCCAGAACCTGTGAAATGTCAGGAAGCAAGTAGAGATGTTCCTCTTTAAAGTCCCAAACTTAGTAATAGGAAAAGGAGTCAAACTGGACAATCTGCATCTATAGCTGTATAATTCCCAGATTAACCCGATTGTCATGGCATCCTAATTTCACACAGGCAGAGTTCTCAGTGGGCTTCCATGAGGCCAGAATGTTCTGCAACACTCGGTCTCAGCAAATCCTTGGGAAGTCTCAGGAGACAGGAAGTGCTGCAGTGAAAGTAAATTTACTAAGATATTGATGAACTGGGTGCCACCCCTTCCTCACCCACTGCAGCTTCCAAGGTGAGTGGTGTCAGACCAGGGCACAAATTCTTCCCCTGCACATGCAGGCATTGCAACAGCCTTGTTTTATTTTCTGTGGGAAAATGGTATCACTTGGAGTATTGTTACAGAAGAATCCTATAGGAGAAGGGAAGTCCTGTAGAAGGAAAGGAGGAGAAAATGCTGCTTTATTTACCTTTGTCTTTTGGATATTGGACTAGGTGAACTTCAGAGGTCCCTTCCAATCCTAACCATTCTGTGGTTCTTTAATTCTTTACCTCACCAAACCATTTTTGGGGTCACTTGGATTCCTGGGAAGCAGGATTTGGGGTGTAGATGAGAGGAGTGAATTGCAGTTTCTCCCCCATTTCCCTCTGTTCTAGGACAGCTGAATAGGAGAAAAAATATGAAATATTTCACCCTAAGAATATATCCAGTCTTTGTGTAAGTGAATACCTCTTCCAGACTGGGATCCATTGGCATCCTGGTATTTTGAGAAAGCACCAGGCGAGCATTAGTGCCCCCTAACCATGCACTTTCAGGGTTAGGAAACAACCAGGCATTTGAGGGGTTATCCTCTCCCTTTCTGAGGTAGGAGGATTTGCAGCACGACTTGATGGCATTTCTCAGTAGTCTTCTCCCTTCGGAATTCCTACCGGGATAAGGATAGGAGCAGCTCAGTTAGCTCAGTCTCACTCTCCCATCTAGTGGTAAAACAAGGAAAGGTGGTCCAGGCAGAAAAAAAAAAAGAAACTTGAGCTTTCAGGGGCTTCACGAGGGGTGTCTTTGTGGATTCAAGTAAACACATAATCCCCAGAACAATGGCTATTGGGAGTGTCACTGAACCGATCCAGAGGGAAACACAGAGAAGTGTAAAGGTGGCTGAGTTTTTCCCCAGGTCCAGTGGAGTTTGGGGAGCCTCTGCTCTGGGGATGAGCCACAAAGCAAAGAGGTTTGCACACTGATATATACACCACAGCTGGAACAGTCTGGGTGTGAAAGTATGAACTTCTTGAGCAAAATAATGCCTGTTAAACCCGTTGCAGTGGGTAGGAGGTGGAAAGATGTACAACCATGTCTTCCCACAAACAACCTCTTACCTTCAAATAACTGCACATGAGCACCACAGCTGCCTCACTGCCTTCCCAGAAAGGCCTCTGTGGGCCCCCAAAATAGCAGAGAGAGGCACAGCCCACAAAGGCTGATGGCACAGTAAGGTCAGGGAGCTGTGGGCACCTTGCTCAGGAAATGTGCTGTCAGAGGTGTGAGCTGGGGCTGCACTGCTGAGCGTGGTGTGCAGAGCCCAAAACTTCAGCAATGCAACAGCTTTTGGGCTTTCTTCTAGGAGGGGGTATGGGGAGTCTAAACTATGGAGAGGTGCATTACTCTGAGCTGTAAAACTGTGCTTTATTTCAGACAGACCCACAGACCTGGAGGAGAAGGGTTTCACCTGTCCCACAAAAAATTAAGATGCTCAGGGTGATTCAGGCCAAAAAAAAAACCACCCAATTTTTGCATGAGGAACTGGTGCAGAACCAGCTCAACCCCATGGAGGTTTTTTTCCCCTAGGCTGGGGAGGTGCAGGGGCTCAGGTTCTGCAGTTCTGGATTAAGGATGCTTCGATTCCCACTCCGATGTCCACAACTGGATTCCAGAGACCTGAGACACAGAATGGATGAACTCTGATGGAAGATTTATGTTCTCATGTCAGATAGAAGACTTGTGGTATTTCCTGGAAGGCTGAGTGATGTTTCGCTTTCAGCAAATAAGGTCAAAATCACAAGGGGAAAAAAAAGTAATCTCTCATGGATCAGTTGTTTGGCAAGCCCAGAGGTGCAAGTGGTTGTCTCACATCCCTGTTCACATAAAAGTGCTTTCCTGGAGCAACATGCTGCTACACATGGCTTTCCCAGGGTGGCACCCACACAGTCTGCAGCACAAATAGACTCAGCTGGGAAAAGATAACTCAGAGTACGGTACTCACACCTACACTACCAGATTATAGAAACAAATCAAAAAAGAAAAAGGTACTGAACAGGTTTGGAAGGGCAGGGATCACTCAGGTAAAATGGAATTCTGCAGCAGTGCAGTGCTCTGGGTCGCTCCTCAAGCAGTACCCTCCTGCTGGCAGAGAGGGATGCAGATTAGATCCAGCATCAGAGGTGGCTGGTGGTGGGGCCAGGCCGCCTCCAGGGACCGTGGGGCCAGGTTGGTCTGTGCTCAATGGGATGGGATATCACTGCTCTGTGCACAGAGCAGTTGGGACAGGGCTGGTGCTGGCAGAGGGCCCAGCTCTGCCATTATATCCCCTGCATACTTGGTGTGTCAAGAGAGGGCAGCCTTCACCACAGGTAGATGTGGCCGGGAGGGTGAGAAGACCCTCACCCAACCCCCAGCACCAAGAGAATGTGGCGTTTAGGAAAAGATTAAATGAGAACATTTAAGTAATGCCCAGTGTGGAAAAGGCAGTTGTGCAGATGAAAAGGCACCTTTCTCTCAAGAAGCTGCTGGTGCTGCCAGGGGTTAAGGACAGACCTGTCTGCATCCTCAAGGATGTTCCAGGTTATGATTCACATGGCTGAGCTGGTGTGATGAAAATGGAACTGGAGCAAGGCTCACCATGACCTGCTGCTCCAAAATCCCCTCTCCAACAGACTTCTAGGCACGTGTCAGGTTTTCCTTCTTCACTGCAAGCTCACATACATGCAGCACAGACCACCAGGTTCATCCACTTGTTTGCAATAACACCACATGTACAGCCTGAGCACCTGCCTGGGATATTCTGGACTTGCAGATCCAGCGACTCCACTGCACACTCTTCCTGGAAAGCATCTCCCCTGGTACAGCAATAAAAAAAATAAGGTTAATGAAAAGACAAGATGGAAATGTGGAAGCGCAGTTAATGCTACTGCTGTGATGCTTCATTTGAGCTGCAAAGAGAAGATAAAGTTCTGCCTCTCACCAGAGAAGTCACTAGGGAAAATGATTCCTTCCTTCTCTAAATGGCATCACATTGTTTCTTCTTTTGAACTTGCTGCCAACTTGATGTCACAGTCTTTTTTTCAGGACAGTAATCTGGTTAACCCACAGTGGTGGTGCACTCCATCCAACCTCCCACCCCTCCAGACAAGATCAGTACAAAAGATGTTCAAAAATAGATTCACCTAGGAAAGAAGAATAAATAAGGATTGCTCTTGGCATGTGAATAGCTAATGAAGACCCACTTAGCAGTCTCGGCAGACTCATCAGCTTCGGCGGCTGATCCTTGATTGTGTGTCTGCAGCTCCTGTTCGTCTTCTCTGCTCATTAGACCCAGGTCAAATAAAGCACACACAAACCGTGGCACAAATGGTAAGAACTGATGGAGATGGCCACAGTATTGACCCATCCCAACTGGAAAATTACCAGTAAGGATTTTTTTTTGCCTGTTACATGGAGCTATTTCACCTAACAGCCAGAGGTAGGTCACTTCTAATCACTGAGAGTGAAATCCAGCCCATCACACCTTCCAACAACTCTCATTAACAAGAGGTGAAGCTGAACAGTCCTTCATAGTAAACCCCTCAGAGAAGCAGCAGGGCATGCATTTTGGGGGTTGTTTAAGATTCACCACCACCACAGTGTGCTGGTACTGCCCAAAGGGTTTGGACTGTCTGCACTAACCTGAGTGCAAAGGCTTCAGGGGAGGTTTGAATGGGAGGGCACATCTTTTTGGCACCAGCTCCTGGGAGCAGCTCTGGCCGTGACTGTCACCCTCATCAGTCACTGCACCACTCTCCTCTGCCCAGAAAGACTTCCCTCTTAGCAAGAGACTTTTCAACCAGCTGTAGAGTTTCATGAAACTTATAGTGAATAACATACATAAATACATTAGAAGCTCTATAAATATAGGGAATCCTCTAACAGGATTTTCTTCTTAAGCACCTTAGGACACTGATTTCTCCCTTTTCTGAAACCAGATCTGGTGGGCTCAGGGAATGCAAGGTGAAGGAAGTTTTAATACTATATTTTTTATTAACCTGGGAAAGAGGAAACAAAAAAAGTAAGAAAGAGCAGCCCAGCTGGATCCTGCCTCCCCCGTGTCTTGATTAGTTTGTCACTAAACTTGTGGCAATGCATAAGATGGGAGAGGGGTGCAGTGGTGTGAAACACTGTTGCCAGAGGACTCTGCTGCAATTTGGATTATGCTGGTGTAAAATCTGCTCTGTTCTACTTGTCTGTGCCCCGAGACCTCCCTGACAGTGATTACTCACAGAACCTTCTGCTTCCACTCCTCTCTGCTCCTCCCGCAAACCAACCTCTTCTCACCAGTTCTGGGTCATAGGAAAATGTTGTTATTAGGTTACCTCTATTTTATGGTCTTTTAATTATTTCCACCTCTGTGATTACACTAATTAGCTAACTGGTTTCTAATGGCTGTACAGTAGCTCGCATTACACTTTCATTAATCACAGCGTTAGCCAGTCTAGTTAAGAGTCCCTGATTTTTGCATTATGATTTGAAATTATTAAATGATAAAGTAATTTGAAGGGGAAAAAGGAGTCAATGGGATAGACACCACCTTTGCCACCAGCTTGGCAAAGAGCCTCTTTGATATATTTAGAAATGTTATGATTCACAAGAACCTGCCAAGCATTTACTTAGTGTCTATAAAAATAAAGAAAAAGGTAAGTCTGAAGTTTCCAATCACAACTGTTAAAGGCTTCTTCTCACTTTCTTTGATTCGAGGCAGTTGACTGACACATTCAAATGAGATCAAAAATAAAACAACTGACAACACATCTCCTCCATTCTGATGGCTGTGACAGAGCACTTGCTGCAGCTACACCCAGGGCAAAGCAGAAATGAAGATCTAAGAGGAGGTTAAGTTTTTGCTGCTGGAAAAACATTCCTCTGACAGCTCTCAAGACCTTCCTATAAATCCTTATCTAGGGAGACTATTTGTTGTGCTAAAGGACTCTGTAAAATACCCAAAATTAAGAATAAAGCACCCCACACTGTATAGCTCAAATACATGCACAGAGGAATGTTCATCACTGGTTATGATAGAATGTCAGAATAACAATAACAACAACTAATAATAATAATTATTACCAACATCTACTTATCAGGAAGAGCTCAAAAGTCTGTACAAACACCAATCAATTAATTTTGCTAACCTGCTGCATATTAGGCACCCAGTTCAATGAGGTGCTTCAGTGCAGCAGTTTTAATGAGCACTGAGTAAAGCTTTTTCAGCAGGTGGGACAAGGGTGATGATGCTCTCACTTGCCAGGGTGTCTTTGACAAGGAAGGAGAAGCAGAGAGCCTTCATTTCCCAAAACTAAGAGGTTGAATTGCTCCCACAACAAGCAACCTATTAAATAGAAAAAAGTAACAATAATACTGAGCAAAATATTGCTTCAGGGAAAAAATTCTGTTTGGTTTTAGTACAGATGTTGATATTGCACACTCAGAAATGACTGAAATGTGGAAGCACATTTGCAGTGTGCAATTAGATGGTGCACAAAAGCGAAGATCTGTACTTGCAAAGGGAGGAACTAAAGCACTTAAAAATTAAAAGACATATTAAAAATGCCTCCTGAAAGTAATTTTCTTCTCTGAAAGAGAAGTTGTGAGTAGGGAGATTGAGCTTCCCCAAATCACAGAGTCTTAAAGCCAGAACCTGTTGCTACCTTGAAGCACTTGCCCAACACTTCAATTTGTTTTAGGAAAAGGGAGCTCTGTTGGGAACCAGCCATCACCTCTGCAGCTCTCCTGGAAGCTCCTCTGCCTGTGGGGAGGCTATGCCAGGCTCACATCTCAAAGCCAGCCTGGGTGGGGGCTCCTGCCCACAGCTCCCTGCACCACCTCACCTGCAAACACACGTTCATGTGCTCAGGAACAAACGTGGAGTGGGGCACCTGCACTATGCCAAATTTCCCCAGGGCAAGCCCTTCCCATGCCTGGAGCAGACACGCATCCTGCCTGATGCCTGCACTGCTGGAGATGCTCTGAGTGTGAATTCCAAAGAGCTTATCCATCCAGCACCCTCAGTACCTCCCACGGAGCTCCCACAAAGCACAAGGGCTTGCTTTTCAAATTAATGAATGTCATTATTTCAAACCCCAAATCCCCTGGGAGGAGGGAATCCTGAGCCCTGTGGGATGAGGGAATCGCAGACTGAAGCTGAGTGGAGTATTTTGGGCATTATGCATGTGAAGGTGGCACACAGCAAGGCTCAGGCATAGAGGTGATTGCTCTGCACTTTCCATATTCCCTCTGTGCACCGGGCTGGGATTTTTCATTTCATCCATAATTCATGTTTTGCTGCAGCGACTCTATAGAGGCTGCACAGGACTTCAGCCCTGGTGTTAACAAGGGAAAGAGAGTTGCTTTTTGTTGCCAGACTGCAAACTGTAGAGCCTGGGTCCAGCCAGACACTCCACTTTATCCCAATTAACCTGCAGGCAAAGATGTGAATAGACAGAGCAATAAGGGCTCTTTGCTCTCATATATAAGTGGCTGCAAATGGCCCCTGCCAACCCCACATGAGCCCACGTTCAACCTTCCTGTGTGGGCTCTGTTTGTAGCCACGAGTGGCTGTGCCCAGCAACAGCAAAGGGGTGTTATTCCTCCAGCCCTGGCCCTGTTTTCACACATGCATGTGATCTCTAACTGAGCTCAGTGCTTGATGCCCACACACCGTCAGATTTGGGACCAGCCTGCTCTCCCTTTTCACCTGACCCCAGCAGTGCTTGCTGTTACTGTGGCTGGGGAGATCACTGTGCCACTCGGGCTGCCACACACACAAAGCAGCCCACACTCACTCCCAGGGCTATAAACCTTTCTCCTGCAACCCTGCTGCCTTTGCTCTCCATAACACACAGACCAAGAAACCCAGTTTGTCAGAAACGAAAGTGTTTTGGGAGATTAAAATGTAAATGTTGCACTTGGCTTTTCAGAGAGGGTTTGGTATTTTACTTGTGACTCTGCAAGGAAATAGATTTTTGATAACTCTGTGGAACTGCTTCTGCCCAGCCACTGCTGCAAACAGCCAAAACCTTAATAAATAAATCCTCTGTCAGCCAGCTCTGAAAACCAACTTGCTGGTGGTTTAAAGAAATATTGAGAAATTCAAAGCAGTCTTGTACAAGGAGGCCTGTAATTACTGCAGTCTCTCCTACACTGCCTGAGTTTGAGAGGAGAGGGGGAATGCAGTGTCATCTTTGACAGTGCTGGCTATAAACATCATATATTAATTTTTTACTATGTTTATTAACTTGAAAATACGGAGAAGAGGCCATGTCAAATGTGCTTTGCACTAGGTATGGCCAAGGAATGGGACATGGAAAGGGAATGTGAAAATAATTCAGACAAAATTCCTGCCTGGCTTGGTTCTGATTTGCAGCCTCATCTTCTTGGAAAACCTGCAAAAAGTTCTGCCTGTACCCCAAATTAGGCCCCTCCCAGGGCAATCTCTGTTCACTTTCCATGAGACATCCAGATCTCTTTTCTCTGGGTTCTCTGAGCCTGCAGAATCTTGCACCACCCTGAGCACTCACGGCTGTGCATGGCTTTGGCTCTGTGCTAACAGACACAGGACACTGTGGGCTGTGTGTTATCCAGGCACCTCGCTGATCCACACTGCTGTAAACAGTGGTGAAATTCAGGGAAAAAGTAATCAGGAGGAGTTTGCTGCCTTCCTGCTGAACACCAAAGCTCTTGTCCACCCACCAGCGTGGCCAGAAGTGAGTTGCTGGGATTTTTGCATCCCCAGTTAGCATTTATTTAAATAGTTGAACCTCAAAATAAGAAGTTCTTGGCTTAGTGCTCTCAGATGAAAACTATGACCTCATAAATATTCACTGCTTTATAATCAAGAAGCATAATAAGTTTAAATTACCCTTTCTTCCATAATACATGTATTAACCTGAATATGACCACTGCACATGTAAACCAGCAGTGCTCAGAAATGATCAGCAAGGCAAGAATCACTCATAGGATTAATTTGGAAAATAATTTCAAACAATTGAGATCTATATGAAAATGAACAGACCACACATTAATAGAGCTTGAGCCTGCTCTGTAAACTTAGCTACTCACTTTTTATCCCTTAAGTAAACTAGGAAGAGTAATGTATTTATAGCCTCTTGACGTAAGTAGCCTCAGTGAAATATTGTTTGTAATAAATATTCTGCCATCTCAGAGAGCCTATAGGACAAAGCAGTACCAAGGTACTGCAAAGGCAAACTGTATGTGGCTAACGAGTCTTGGTGAGCTGCCAGCCAGCTGAAAACATTGCAAATGAGAGAAAGCAATGAAAATATACACTTTATTAATATAGGAAAGAGTTTTATTAATGCAACCACAATGCAAGGTCAGTGGGTAAGGACTTTTGCCTTTCAGCTTTGCAGGGTGCCTTTAATCATTCTTTTCAACCATCACCTTGGAGTTTTGTTAGCTTTATCCCAATGTTTTGTTGTTTGTCAATCATTTTCTCCACTGTTTTCCCTCCCACCCTTTCCTTTCTGAGGCAAGGATCATAAGATCTTGGCCCCTTTTCCCTGCCCCATGCTGCCAGCATTGCTTTTTATCCAATTACAAATTACACAGTGCATCTGCATTAAAACAAAATGTGTTCATCACCAATTTTAAATAAGGATGTCATTTGTAAATGCTTTATTCATAATTAATGGAATTATTACTGGGTGCAGCCACATTC
This sequence comes from Myrmophylax atrothorax, assembly GCA_026770055.1. NCBI lineage: Eukaryota > Metazoa > Chordata > Aves > Passeriformes > Thamnophilidae > Myrmophylax > Myrmophylax atrothorax. Next base: position 9,629,974 of record JAOXXN010000252.1, read on the forward strand.
TTCATCCATGTACTGTAAGATATGTTGTAAAGTGCATTAGTAAAAAGCTTTATAGATGGGGATATGACAACCCGACTGTGAAGCACATTACGAGATGTACTGTGGCTATTGTAACAATCTTTATGCAAGATTTTAAGCTATCATTCAGCCAGGGGCTGATTGATAGTGTAAATGTTAATAATTAATAATAGGATAATGTTGATAACTGTGATTCCATGATGAGTATGGATTTTTTTAGTTAGTATTACACTTATATGCATTATTCACTGAATCATAAAATCACATTAGGGATGAGAAAGTCTCTCTGGCTTTCCCCATTCATATCACTGATGAGTCAAAGCTGCTCCTTCCTAAAATGTCCAAAGCAGCTCTTTTCATTTGCTTTTCTGCATGAAATCTAAAAGTTAAGCAGTATATTTTAAAACAAACTTAGAGCCTTGAATATGTGCTTACCAGACTGATGTGTAAAGCCAGGCCCTTCAGGTCAGGAGTACAACAACCTGGGAGATCCTGAATCTGAGGGACTCTTGGCTATGTTTGCAATAAAATACTTTAAGGAATTTCCACTGCAGATTCCTTTCACTTTGGCACTTGAAACCTCCAGTAATTTAAAAACATCAGGCACACTTACCTGCTACAGGGGATACAGGAACACCCTTGGGCTGATGAGCAACAGGTAGCACAGGAAAGGTGTGAAGATAAAGACACAGGAGAGAGAAGCAGAGAACTGTGAGGTGGCTAAATAGTGATGTCATTTTTTTTCATCTGACATTATCTTTTTTTTATATACACTAGACAGGATGGAAACAAGCATTACATCAGGCCAGAAGAAGTGAATGTCGGTTTGCCGCCGGCCACAGACTCCTCAGAGGATGTGAAATGCCAGTAGCAGCCTCAAAATCAGGATTCAGAAATGGATACAGTGTAATGGCCCCTGGGACAGGCTGGATTCCAAGGCTCCCAGAGGGAAAATCTCTCCTCCTCCACCCGGCAAGATTGTCTCCATCACCCGTCGCACAGCTGCCCTTGCAGGACCAGAGATTTAATTTTGCCTTCTCCAATTTCAAAGACTAAGATGCAGGAGAGCTTCTTCCTGGTACTCAGCTGGTTGTAGATAACCCAAGACAAAGGCATCAAATGTACTGAGCTCCTGGCATTTTCCTGCTGGCGTGGTATCCGATGAGGACGGTGTGCTCCATGCACCCCCTTAATGACATTTTAAGTCCTTAAACTGTGCTAACACCCACCCAACTCTCTGGCAGTGCAGGAACACAGCTTATGGACTAGTGTGAGAGCAATGTTTAGGGAGAGAGAGCACTAGATAGTGCAGGAATTGTCTTGTTAGAGGAAATATTATTGGTAGCTTTTTCTTAGAGAGATAAGACTGCTTGGAGCTGATCATGGGTTACATCTCTTATCCCTCTTCCCTCCCCACCTCCTGGATTTTTTGTTTGGCTCGTCAATGTTTTTATTTCAAATAAATCCGCAGCACATTTCCAGGTGGATGTCACCAGGATTCACTTCCTCCCAGCTCACAGACAGTCTGTCTCTTACCTCCCTTACATTAGTATCAATTATTTACAGCAGGAATGCTAAATCACAAAAACAAAGTTGCAGCAAAGCTCTGCCTTGGCTGAGTACCCCACACTGGTTGCAGCTTCCAGAGCTGCTGTGCTGCTTGTACTTGGCCTTGCAGAGCAGCAGACATGGATTTCTTCCCCTTTCACAACTGCAGAGAACAGCAGTGCCTGGGCACCCACAGTCCACCACATTCTTCACAGGGGTAAAAGTCATAGGGGAGTGCATTGAGCCACATGTCTATAGGGAAAGTTTTCCCAGGGTGTGTAGGTCTTGGAGCAGCACAGTGCTTGCCAGAAGGTTTCCTTTGCTGCTTCTTTTCCCTCCTTCCACAGAGGCTTCCTGACACTGGAAAGTAACATTTGGAGGAAGGATCATCTCCCATCCGTGGAGCTGACTCCCCAAAGCAGGGCACAAACAGCCTGCCTGGGATGTCACCACCCCTTTGCTGACATTTCCCTCTTCGTTCCCATGGGTATAATCCCTCTTCTTGGACCCTATAATCTTGGGGGAAGAAGCTCTTCCCCAACTTGCGGCAGCCAATGCCATCAGATTTGAATGGCTCTCACAGTCAGTGATGAGCTCCTTAAATGACTGACGGTATAAAGGCTTTCTTTTTGAGGAATAGTATTTAAATATGACTAACAAAAATCTCCATTAAATAAGGGTATTATACAGCTTAGGACTGTATAAACACAAGTGTCTGGGTTCTATTCGAGTCTTTACTCTTCAGATCCAGAACAGCAGAAATATTTTACCTCCATTGGTAAGTTCACCACTAAGTGAGGCGATGCTTACACCCTTGACCTTGGAACAGTGCCTACAATTATATTTACAGTAATTCTCAATATTTCCTAGATAAATCTCTGCTTGCTTCAGAAAACCTGTCCTTTCCCAGGTTTGGTTCAACTGCTTACCCAGCACATTCCCACTTTGCTCATTACAACTCACAAAAGTGAAAAGAAACCCCTAAGAAAATAAAAAGAACAAATAAACCTTCCAAAACCTGGTTGTAGAGAATATTTAGAGAGTGAGGAGATCCCCTGAGAACAGACCAGGGCCAAAAGATGCTGAGGAAGCTGGTCTTGACCCACTGTGGGCTGGCAATGTGGTTGTCCACAAGACCCAAGTTAGTCCCTAGGTTGCAAAGCTCCAAGCCTACAACACAGATCTGTAAAGGTATCCTCCAATCACCAGTGGCCAATTCAGCCCTGCAGGGGTGATTTTGGGCATGTTTGAGCCTCTCTCAGAGTGTGCAGTGGCTGTGGTCCATGCCAGGCTCACGGCAAGGGGCTGAAGAGCAGGACTTGCCTTGGTTGGAGATTTCCATTGCTCAGCGGATGCTGCTGGAGATGGAAACCTTTAGCCAAGGCAAGTCCTGCACCAGCCTCAAACGAGCTGGGCTGACCCTTAGCTGGAGCTTTGCAGTCACCCATGGGTGTGATTTTGGGCAGACTCAGGGGTCATTTGTAAAGGAGAGGTATGCAGGGGAGAATGGAAAAAGGTGAAGGGTGTTTAATTCTAACTTGCTTTGAGTCAGTTCATTAGCCCTGACCCTGTTTGACCCTTTTACTGTTATATCAGCCTAACTGTTTATTTTCCTCATAAAACTAAACCAAATCGATTACCTCTGTCTCAAAGCCCTTTATGTGTCTTGGCGCCCAGGAATGGCTCTGCTTTAGCAATGGGCCTAATGCAAAGGAAATCTTTGAGAAACAGGGACAGGTTGGAGCAGACACCAAGCCAACCTTCCCATCTTTCTCCTTTTTTCTGATTAAGCTTAATTTACTGCATTTAAAAGGGAAACTTTATCTATTTATTTTAAAAATAGCTGTACAGTGTTACCTCTATAAATGTGCATGGTGTGTCTCTCTTGTATACATCTATACAATCAATAACTGTGTCTTGTTGGGGATTTAAATATTAGTCTTCAAAATCCAGGTCTAGAGCAGCAGATTTATTTGTATGAACACATACCCTTTCCTGCTTAAGGAAGGATATTAATTATAGATGCAAACCCATAAATCTTCTGGCTTTAGGTGAGATATTTGCTGGATTATAAATATGAATTGGAGATGAAGGTCCTGCTCTTCCTATTATTACTATTATTATTACTTACTGGTTATTATTTTCTGCATGATCTGTATCTTCAGGTGGGTCAAACACCACTGGGGAATGGGGAGCTAAGCCTTCAAAGGGTGCACATATGTTGAATTCATTAAAAGGTTTTCTATCCCAGCCTTGCTCTCTGCTGCATTTCGCAGTTGGCTGAGTCATTAAACACCCTGTTCAGGTCCCTTCCCCTCCTCTCCATCCTGCTTTTGGTACCTCATTTCATTGTACTGCTTTTGCCTGATCATATCAAGCTCCCTTATGTTTATTAATGATGTCCTGTGCATCCTATTGACAATGTGCTATTGTTTCTGAGGTTCCGCTTCAGCACCAATCTCGGAAAGCAGCCAAACCAGGAGCCACCAGGGACCCCAATATCACCCAGAGCTTTGTCATAGGGGACAATTTTCTTCTCTGCCATTTATTATGGTAGATCTGGGAACATCAGTAATAAGCTGCAAGGGCTTCATTGCCCAAGGAGCTGAGCACCCTGAATACCAAGTGGAGGATTTGCTTCAGGCAGGATGTGAAGAGCTTTGATGTGACAATTGTGAACAGCCTTGATGCTGCTCAGTATCTTGCAGAGCAGGGCTGGGGAAG